>JAHREE010000429.1:7375365-7432244 GCA_033628505.1 Tringa tobata
TTTGTTTTTTTTTTTTTTTTTTTGAAGCAAACCCTTTCTGCAATCCTGCTGCAGAGAGGGGGAGGGAGGCGGCTGCAGGTAAGGAAGAGTTAACTGGGAATGGAGCGGGGATGCTGGGGGGCAGCAGTGCTGCAGAACAGAGCAGTGTTCGTGCGAAGGCAAGTCATTTCCCGAAACACTGCAGACACATGGCCCCGGGCGCTCCAAAACCTTTGGAGACCAAAATGGCTCGCAGGAGTTAGAAGTAATAAGGTGTTTTTCCCTTCTTTCTCCTTCACTGAAATTCTGTAAGGTTGCTATGCATTACCGAGGAACAATGCCACTATTTTTGTGTTTTATATGGGTATTAAGATCCATTACAATTTGACATTTTTAAGATTGGTTATCCTGTAGTTTGGTGTTAAATTGAAGTTGTTTGTTTTGAATTTAATTCTTTCATTTTTCAAAGGAAAAAAAGGCAGCGCTGCTGTGCTGATAGCTCACTGAAGTATGCCAGGATTTGATGTTTGAATTGAATGTTTGCTGTCCCAAAACGTAGGCAAAATTATCTGTAAAAGAAGTCTTGGGTTTTATTTTTTTTTAGTAATTTTTTTTTAAATCTGAAGGATGCTTTCCGGCTGGCTTTTCATAGTCAGATCGTAGAAGATACTGCATGTATAATATCTTTAAGGCACGCTGTTTCTGGGGTTATTTTTAACACTATGTTACACACCCAAGCCGTGTTGTGCTTAATGCAACCTGCCTAGGATTATTATAACCCATAGGTTTGCAGCAGCTAAATAAACTCCACAGCAAATAAATTACTGCAGCAGCCTTATTAGGCCAGCAGCAACGTTAAGGACATCTGTTAACTCTTTTTCCAATGCCCTGTCCTTACTCGTTTATTCTAAACATTTCTGTTGTTAATTACTACTTAAGTACAAGAAGTAGTTGAGACCTGGCTGTGGAGGAGGAGGAAGAAGAGGAGGAGGCAGAGGCAGGTTTGGGGCCCATTCCCAGCCCTGCTCTGGACAACAGGGTGGGAGGCGACCCGCAGGTCATTGTTTTTGGGTAAAAACAGGTAAATGAGGACAGAGCAATGGCTGATGGACTTCTCTTTCCATTCCTGGAGCTCCAGCACTGGTCATTGCTCGGCCAGGGAGTCCTCTTCCCAACCAGCTCGGTGTCTGAGCAGCTTTCCCCACTTGGGCCCTAAAAGTCAAACCTCTTCTGATTAGAGATGGCGCAAAAACATTTGCAATGAAACTTTCTCTGTCAAAAGATGTTTTTGTCAAAGATAAAATGTTTAGCAAAAATACATCTGTTTCAAAAACATATTTGTCAAGAAGGTTTCTCGGCTCCAAGATGACATTTCTAGTGAGAAAGTGAGTCTATTGCCGCGTGGCTCAGCCGCATCGGGGAGATGAAAGATGAGCGGTGCCTTCGCCACTGGGGTGAGGAGCCCCTGCCACTCGGGTTTGCTCTAATGCAGAATGAAAACATTGTTGGGGATTGAAATGTTTCCCGGCTTAGGCTTTTATTATGTGGCAAAACGGTAGGCGTTACAACCCAACTCAGAGTTCTTTTAAATATAGTTTCTTTCCATGTGGAATTCCTGTGTGCCCATCAGGTGCCTTGCCAGCTGGCACCAAGGGTGGCCCAGGTCTCCTCTCCATTTGTCATTGAGTGAATTGCAGGTGTTTGATCATGAAAACAAGCAGGAGGCTGGCTTTCAAAGGTTAGATGGAACTTGGGAGCAACTCTGGTAAATTAAAACAAACAAACAAGCAATAATAAAAGGAACTGCAGAAGTTCTCCATAGACAGTGTCTGAGAGGTTCCTGTGTCTGTTGGGAATTTTCCCAGAGCGGTGCGAGTGTGCCCAGCTTTTCATCAGCCTTGTAGGAAAAATAGATGCAAAGTAAGGAACGCTCGATAAGTGTGTTTGGGTTTTGCCACCTGAGCGATGTCTGATTTTCAGATTACAGCCTGGCCCCTCCGTGCCGTTGCGGGGAACCTGTAGCGTATACTTACAGTATTGCCAGTTAAAGTGTTTTCTCTCGCTCGTTACTGCTGTAATTCAGTTAATCACAAAGCGCGCGGGGCTCATTGCAGCGTGTGAGGCTGCGGAGGCTCCGGGCTGGGACAGAAGCCTCTCGTTAAGTGATTCACCTTCCAGTAGACTGAGCCACCGAGGCCGGGACCCAGTGCCCGCCAGTGCCCGGGCTCCAGGTTGCCCGGCGGCTCCTCTCCTTCGCCCTGCTGCTCCGGGGCGAGACCCGGGGAGCTGCCCAGCCTTGGCCAAGGTGTCTCCCGTGGCACATTCCCAGCCCTGCTCCCTCCAGCCCCTGGGATAAGATCAGGGGTTGGCCGCCTTCTAGCCATGGGCCGATGAATTATGCAGCTGGGGTAAGGAGATGGTTTTGTGTTGGGAATGGGGATGGTGCTCCCGGGGTGCCCACCCAGGGGAGTCTGTGGAACCGCATAACAAAAGGCATTTTTATGTAGAGGTGGAAATATTTGAATGCAAAAGACAATTTGGGAGGGGGAGCTGATGTCCTCATGTATTGGGAGAGGAAAAGTGAAGTGTAAACTGGAGTTGTTACCCATTAAAGCTTTTATTTCTCTTTCGTTGTGCAGGGAAGGAAGAGATTGCTTTAGCATAAACTCCAGAAGAAAATGAGTGTTTCTCTCTTCCCCCAAGTAGAGCTATAAAGGATAGATGCTTCTGTGTAGTTGGAAAACATGTATGGAATGATATATGGATATTCAGGGAGCGTGTATATTTGTATAGTTACTGTAGGCTATTTGTGTAATAGGACCCAGATTACAGCTAAATTCAGTATTCTTTAATTAAACGGAAGTTTCTGTGATATCTGTCAGTTGCGTATTTTGAAAGACATTTGAGGTAGCAGACTCGTATGTAGTTTTGACTTCTCTAACCTACATGCCTTATGTTTGTGCCTCAAGATAACATTGAATAACATATTTAAACTACTCATGTGTGAAAAAGCAGAATTATATCTCATGAACTGATTTCTTCACACATTCAAAAAAATCGAATTTCCCCTTTGTTCAGGTAGGAAACAGAAGTCAGAAGGGACACAATTTTTGTGGGAATGATACAATTATTTCAAAATGGAGAAGATAGGAAGACTTTTAATGAGAAGGGATTATACTAGTTTTAAAAGTTGAATCATTGTACAAAGGTAGTTCTCATTGTGTAGGCATTACAGCCTGGTTCAGTTGATAATGAGTCAGAGAAGTTTACTGAGCTGTTATGATTTAATATTTTGAGTTGAAACTAGATATTGTAACCTAGTAATTGGTGATAACCATATTTGATTCTTTCTTCAATTTAATCATCCAGAAGAACTAGTGCTGTCAAGTGCTAATGCTTTATCTATCTATAATAAAAACTAGAGGTGCGTATGTTCTCATGGCTATCATTAGTATTTATTAGAGAGATATATATGTTTTCCATATGTCTGCGTGTATGTAGTAGTTTTGAATGGGGATGTATGAATTATACCAAAGCCGTGCTCTTTCATGGATTTTAATTACTGTGTAGCTATTCTTTGAGTTTCTGTAAACAAGGCAGGCTTTAAATTTGAAAACAGTCCTCCAGATGAGCTGTTCTGGCAACCCCTAGAGTTAAAGCTCAGTCGTTCCAACTCCGACATCTATATGAAATAGAACTTGATGACATGGGATGCAAGTCTTAAAAAAAAAACCCCAAAACCCCTACCCCAAAACAAAACAAAAAATCAGCAAAAAAAACCCCAAACCACAAACCCAAGAAAACAGCCCAAACAACACACAAAACCAACAAAAAACTCGCCAATAATAGAGTTTCAAATATCCCCTCTTGATTTACAGAATCTGTCCAGTTTTCCAAACTTTGGGGAGAACTTATATTTAGTGCTATAAAATTAGTGTTTTGTTTTCCGATATGATGCTACTGTTTAGTTTTGCTGGGCAGGGGGGCATCAGGATGGTGGGGGTGACAGTAGCGTTTTGCTGGTTGTGCAAAATCCAAATTCGAGCTCGTCAGCTTCACAGTGTAAAGTGGGTCGGATGGAGACGAGTCAAGTCCTGGGGGGAACCTTCCTAAAAACCTGGACTTGCTCTTGGAAAGTATTGAGCCCGCTCTGGTTCCAGGGAAGGCGCTGCACTTCTCTAAATAAGAGCGCAAGAGAAAGAAAATACTTTACAAATGAGTATGTAAAGAATGTGGCAGGATCTTGAGCAATATTTTTCAGAGTAAAGAATGTTCTGGTTACTGATTTGTCGTACCTGGGGAAGGGAAAAAAAAAAGCCTATAGTTTTTAAGGAATTATCTGTTTAAAACTCTGAGCAAATTAAGTCACCTGGGGTGCAGCGGAGGCTTCTGAGGAGCAGCGTATAATCCGGCCGGCCCTTTTGCTGCAGTTTAATTTTCAAAGGGTAAGTAGTTCGCGGGAAAAGCTGCTGTGGGATTGTCAAGGTTAGAGTTCAGCTAGAGCAGATGGCAAAACAGCGATAACCCGCGGTACCATATGTCACCGCCGCACGCGGTCAGGTAGCACAGTGTATGGACTGTGTGGAGAGAGCAGTGACCATAACCCCGGCTTTCAGAAAGAGCAAAAAAGCTCTTGGAAACACTGGATTTTGTGATTTCGGGGGAGGTTAATGAGAATTGGTTAAACAGCACAACAGAACTCACTGTTCCAGAAGGGGATACAAAAACTAAGGCATAGCGTGAAGCCGCCTCTTCTCTAATTCCCAAAAAGCTAAAATGAAGCTTGTGTTTCAGGAAGTCTGTTTCAGGCTCGTTATAGTTGAATTTCAGGGGAAAGTATTTAAAGAAAAAACAAATTCACAGCACTTGAATTCAGACCATTAAAAACAGGTTACAATTCAATCTATGATTTTTGCAGCTTTTAATCCGGGGCTAGATTTTCAGAAGAGCACATTGTCTTATTACGGGGCCAATGAGAGGATGAGTCTCTGATTGGAAACAGCTGGAATGGGTTAGAGTGCTCCAGAAAATGCGACTCCTGAGCTGCAGTTCCTCAGACGCCTTTTAAAGAACCTGATTTGATACCGTGAAAATAGGAAGGTAGGAGACAAGGAAGAGCGAAAAGGGTTAATGAAGTCAGAAGTAGTGGGAGAAGAAGTGGAATGGTAGCAGAGAAGAAAAATGAAGGCAGAGAGTTGTGATTTGGAGTGGTGCTAAAGAGCCTCTGGGCTCGAGATTCATCTCGCATTTTATAATGCTCATGTTGTGTTGTATCATAATGCACTTGCTCCTGCTCGAGCTCGCTGCCTCTCCTCTGGCTGCCAGTGGTAAAAATAGGCCAGTAGCATCATTCCATACTATTGAGCGCATCCCGAATTCCACCGTGTTTTTTCACTTGCCTCTCTAATTAATTGGGTAAATCCTCCTCAGCGCGTGTGCTGTGTGCTGGCGTATGTCTGCCCGCTCGCCCGCGTCTGCTCCGCTTCCCACGCTGCCGTGCCAGCTCCAGCTCCCTTCCCGGGACGGGGCACACATCACACTCCGCTGCCTCTTGTTTAACTTGGCCCCAAAAAAAATCCCAAAAAAATCACCAGGTTTTGGCTGGTGCTTTGGGAAAGGTTTTTCTTCTGCAGTTGCAACCCTTCCCTCTTTTTTTTTTTTTTTTTTTTTGATATAATATTCATGCTTATTTTATTTTGGGAGTAATTGGATCTGAGAGAGTTGTCAGTTTATACATTGAATGTTGTCAACTTTCAGGCCCTGGCAGCACTAGCTATTCAATGGATATCAGGTGATTTATGGTATTAGATGATTCTGTGCCTCTCTTTGACTTAGTTCCTATTATGTGTTACAGTATCTGTTTTAATTAGTTGTTCATAATGGGGCCTTTGATTTTGGCTGTCTGTTTTTTAATTTATTTTAAATAATTAATAACTCTCTATATTGGGGCTTTTTCTAATAAAGGAAAGGTGATGATAGCTATGATATTTACTTGTTAATTCTTCTTTTCTTGAGGTAGTCCCAGTGGTATCCAAGTGGACCAGGATAGTAAAGGTGAGAAGCTGGAGATAAGAGCAGAGCTTTAGCACCCGAAAAAAATGTTTTTGCACATCACCCTGTCTCCTCCATGGTCATCTGTAGACCGAGGAGATTATTTGTGTTTAGATATTGATATGGATTGCTCAATCTTTTTGTTACAGCAAGATACAATCAGTGAAAGGATCTTCTGGAAAGTTTTTTGTGATTCGTTTAATCCCACTTTACAGAAGGAGGTGCATCTGGGATGTTGGGAGAGTGTGAAAGGATTAAGTTTACAAAACAATGAAGTTTGGTTTTGTCAAACAGCTTAGTTTGAAATTCAAGGTTTATTCTCTGTCCTTGGCTGTATGGAATATGAGTGTCTTTAAAGGGTTGGTTGTTGTGGTGAAATGGGCTGGAGGAAAACAAGGGTTTGGGAATTCATGAGGTAGGAGGGTTTTTGAAATGTTAGAGCAAAGTTTATATTGTCAGTAAAGTGTTTATAAGATAAACTGATCTGCTTTTTACTCAAGGCTCAAGCTGTCTTACTGTGTCTGGCAATGGGGAGAAAGGAAAAGCCCCTATTGATGCTAAGGGCTTAGAGCCCAGTATGGAGCAGAGGTTTGTGGAAAAATAAAAAATTAAAAAAAAAGAGGTGGTGGAAGTGTGTGTGCTGGAGCTCGGGTTGGTGTCCCGAGGCCAGGGGGCAATGGAGAGTGCTGGAGACCTGCGGGTCACGCCACGTATCTGCTCTGGGTCCTGGAGGAGGGATCCTGGTGTGGGAGAGAGGGGTGGGGGACTTCAAAAAGGTCTTGGGAAAGAGCACAGCCCATGGTGGCCGTGGTGTGAAGGGTCCGTCTTCGCAACGCAGAAGGGGAAATGAAAGAACGGCTTGGCTGGGGGCTCCTGTCAGCTTAGTGATGGCTGTGGGATGGAAGGTCCACCTTGTTTTCTTCCTGGAGCCATTCTTCCAAGAGTTGAGTCAGTCTGATTTAAGTTTTTGAATATTTTCTGAACAAACAAAACCACTAACCTACCTAACGCTAATCTAGCACTGTTGGTAGATTGTGACTAATCCACGAGCGAATTTTACACGGGAATAAAACGTGCCAAGAGCTGGTAGATCCGTGGCTGGTTTTGCCCTTCGTTGGGCAAGTGGTGCCTGGAGTCACTTGATTGGCAGCGGCACAATTGCTGGGGGGCGCAGGATGGCCCACAGTTGCAAACCTAATTATTTTAAAGTCCGGGTGTTATACATCATAATTAGGCTTAAGAACTGGAAGTCAGTTGAGATGAATGAGGGCAATTCCTGCTCTCAAGAGCTGAGAGTGATTTTGGTTTAGATTTCACATTTGTAAGAATTTTTTTTTCCACAAGTGTTAAGATTTAGACACTTTTTTTTCTCTGTCCCCTGCTCTTCCCCCGCCCAGGGGAGGGACTGGCAGTGTGTGAAACAGCTTGTGGCATCTGTGTCTCACCTGGAAGAGGGGAGATGGAGCTACCACATGGAGTGTCACCATGGGCTTCTTAGTGCTGGTTTTTTCTTCATCAAACGGGCTGCGAGTGAATCTGGTCCCCCCAGCCCCCCTGGCCCCTCCAGTTGTTCCGCTCAGCGTGGCTTCAGTGAGAGAGAGACCAAAAAAAGCAACCTTCACTGGCTAGCAATTATGTATGTTTTAATTAGATATTTAAACAATTAAATTTTACAGTTATATGTGTCTAGAGATTGATGAATGTCAAGAATATTTTAATTATTCTAAGTTTGTGATTAAATGTAGGTGACAGTCACACAGGTTAGAAACAGAAGGGCCACCCACTATGTAACAGGGAGATAATTTCAAACTAATATCAAGGATCACCGCAAGAGAAAACTCAGGTGGGAATCAAGTATGGTTCAAGGAAAATGTGAATCCTGCAAGTTGGGCTGTAGGGCTCCTCCCAAAGCTGCTCTGACCTTTCTTGGCTCTTGAGCGAGAACACGGGGCTGTGCAGCCTGGCGGGGCTGGAGTCAGGTGGGCAAGTCCTTCAAAAAAAAAAAAACCTCCAAAAAAACCCCTTGCTATTATTGAAAGATGAGAAGGGAGAAGCACCACAATGCTTGAAAAATAACAATAAAAAAATTTGGCATGATTAGTATTTCAAAGGGAGCAGCACTTGATTAAACATTTGGAAAGCATGGGAGGAGAAACATTCCAAACAAAATGAAAAATATACGTGTATGATGGAAACAGGATAAATAGAATATTCCATGTATAATTACCGCTGCAAGAATGCGGCCCAAACTGCGAGTTCTTAATCAGGTAAAATTGTCATTACTTTTAAGTCCAAGTAAGGCAGTGAGTTGTGGTGTAGGTATGAGATGCTTGTGGATAAAGGTGTTGGCAAGATGTATCGCTGCAGCGAAGAGGCGGCTGGTGAGCACAGCACAGGGCAGTGCGGAGCTGGACCAGGCCTGCTGCCGGGAGGAGGGCACGGAGCCTCCGGGTTTATCCCGCACCGACGGGGGCACGCGGACATCTTTGACAGGGTAAAAGTCTTTGCAGGACGCAGAGCTGTACCTCTCTGGAGGAAAAACTGGAGTTTTTCTTTCTCACATTAATGCAGTGATTAGTCAGAGATCTGCAGGGATAAAATGATTCAGAAGTCAAAATTAGTTGCAGTTGGGTTTCTTCCTGGGAATACCCACTTGAGGACCGGGCAGCTGAACATCCAGCTCCCTCGGGCAGGTCAATGTCATGGCCTGTGGCTGCCTCACACTTCATCTGCAGGATGGGCTTCCGTCAGGGCAGCTCCATCCGTGGGATGGGATGGGCTTCCATTGGGGCCACTTCATCCACGGGATGGATTTCCATCAGGGCAGCCTTCTCCATCCCCAGGGGTTTCTCTCCGAAAGGCCGTGTGACCTGCCTTTTGCCCCTGCTCTGGGTCTGGGGGCTGCTCTCTCCCGTGGTTCTCCCAGCCGAGAGCTGTTGGTGCGAGGCAGTTGTGCAGAGCAGGTTTCCATTGCACTACTGGTTGCCGGTGGGACTGAGCTGAACAGAACAAAGGCAAAGCACAGGTACCTACAGAGCACTGCTCTTGCCGTGGCAGCCGCTGCTTTGGGGTGAAACAACGTCACGTAATTATAAACTGAAGCGATCACATCTAAAGAAAAAAATTTTGCTGTATCTACGTCTCGGTATGATTTACCTTCCTCTTATTATTTCTTAATATAAAAATTACTGCGTGCCGTCTTTGAAATGTTGCAATTGTGTTGGTATTTGAAGTACTTGTAAATACTTGTGCAAATCAGGTTTCCTGGTGTTTGGCTGCGGGGCCAGGGGTGTGTTCAGCCGCCCGGGGGGACGGGGGTGCCTTTGCATCAGGAGGGGTAGGGAGGGGACGGCTGCCAAGAGGGAGCCTGCGGGAGCAGTCCCGCTGAAATCGCACGGGGTAGGAGCGTCGGCAGATGAACATAACTGCTCTCCAAAGGAATAATGGTGTCTGATCCGCCCTGCAAAGGGCGCGGGGCGGGAGGCCTCAGTGACAGCTCTGGGTGATGGACCTTTCTGGAGAGGCTTGCGAAGCCCCGCTGCTGCGCGTATGAAGGCGTGCAATCTCTTTGCAGATATAATTATATTTTCTACAGGATGGTTAATCTTTGAGGTGCTGACAAACAGTTATTACTTACTTTTCTGTTCTTCAGGGGAATACTGGTTTAAGGATGTTTCGGCTCTCATTTAAATCAGCGAAATCATTACTGTTAGCCTCAGTAGGTGCTGGATTAAACCCTAAATTACGTGGAACAGCTAATCATACATAATATTATACCTGTTTTTCATGTACAAAGTGCCTCTCAGCCAGAGATCTAATAGCGTTTTATGCAAGTAAACATCGTTGCTGCCGAATATCTCCAGAATATTTCTTCTGCTCCGAGACCTCTTATTCATAAGAGCAGACTAATGTGCACCTTCTCCTCCCACTCTCCGCGCTGCGGGGCGGCCGGAGAGACGGAATTCCGGGTGGTTTGAATGGCTGCTGCAGGATCCCCGCTCCCAGAGCCCGGCTCGAGGAGGAGTCTGCCACGAGGATGTGCCACGGAGGCCGGGAAGGAACCCCCACGTCTTTTATCCTTATTGCCCTGTCTCTCTGGGTCACGGGGGGCAACAGCCGCGGCTCAAGGCCGTGTTCAGAGGAGGGATGTGGGCGCGGAATTGTTTTCTGGGGAAGGCAGGATGGGTAAAATATTAAATGCAGTCTTCTGTTTGCCCTCATCTTCGTGTTTCCTGATGAGAATATTGCGCTAGATTTCCATGGTTCTGTAATTCAAAGCTGAAGGTACACAGATTGGTGGGGAAAAAAAAATTAATTGTTCAAGAGCAGAAATCACTGTTCTAGAAATGAGGGTAGATTTTCTATTACGTGTTCTTTTTTAAGTGAAAGGACTTTATCTGGAGTAAGGAACAGCGCACTTTGGAGAGTTACTCGGGTTAATTTTCATACACCTGCTGGGGTAATTATTGTAATTTAATGCAGGGAGACATTTTCCCTTCTGGAGCAGGAGGGGAGTTTGCCCATGAGAATCCGGGAGGAGGGGTGTCTGTCTCAGCCCTCTTTCCCGACAGCGTTTAGACCTTTGAGGAAATAGGGATGGAATCTGGCGCTGGGGGCCAGCGGGAGGGCACGGAGGTAGGAAGGAGCTCCAGATTGAAGTCCCCACAACTTCCACGTGAAGGGTGGGCTTGGGTGTTGGTGGGGTCTTGTTCTCTGGACTGGGAAGACTCGTGGAGGGGGCAAGAGGTGGTGAACCCTCTGCAGAGGAGCTGGGTTTATGGTGGTGAGTAGGACCCGTGAAATGTGGCTCCATGAGCTTCTCTGCACAGGGCTATTTGGGTTTATTTCTACCCCACCACGGTGAGAGCGCGTTTCCTTGGCAGGTGGCTGTGTATTTACCCACCGACCTACCCAGCCCGTGGTCGGTGCTTCATGTTGAACCGTTCTTATTCTGCTTTTCCAGCAGCGTGAGTTTTCTCCTAGAGGACAGTGACAGAAACAGCAGAGGGGTCGAGCTGGGAGGCCCAGGCCTCGTGTCACCTCTGACACAAACTCGGTGGTGCTTCAGAGTGTGTGCACTGACCCAACCGTTACGCCAATTCTTCTTCTTAAGCCATAATTTCAAGCTGGGCAGTTCCAGGAGCTGAACTGAGCTTGATGGCCCAACCCCGTGGTGTGAAATACTGTGAGTTCTACACACACCAGTGGTGCTTGGTGGAAGCGCGTTAAAGCCCGTTGAAGTAGAGGGACTCTGGCTGTTTGGGTGGCTCTTGGACGATGGGTTGGCAGAGACCGTGATTCCATGGCCTTTTCCCAAATTCCTGCATTTGATTTTCCATGAATTGATGTTCTTTTCAGTCCTGGCTGGGGGCAGGACTTGTGTGTGGGACTCGGGGGAGCCCACCTCTCCAGAGCCCACCTCTCCAGAGCCCACCTCTCCAGAGCCCACCTCGCCATGGCCCCACCAAGAACCAGTGGAGCAGAAAATGGTTTGCTCTCTGCTCCCTCCCTCGCTGTCCCGTGGGATTCACAGCTGCCAAGTTCCCAGGAAGCAGCAGTGGGGAAAAGGAGAGACGGGGTGGAAGGGGACAAGGAGTTGCTATAACTCATGGAACGTCAGGAATCTCAAAATGAAGAAGGAGAAAGAATTCATACATTAATTAAATATTATTTTTTTCTGGTCTGGAACATCTTAAGTTTTACTTAAATTATAAATAGAAGCTCACCGGTACAGAACCTATACTGGTGTCTGTTTGGGTGGGTGGGATTTGGTAATAGCTTGGGTGTGGCAGGACAGGAAATAAAGGATGTAAACAATTTACAACCGTTTATTTTTATATTAGAGCTTTTATCTTTGTAACTCTTATTAGTTGCCATAGTCACAGACAACACAGGGCTTGTTTGGGATAATGAAAAGTCTGTCATGCTGATAAAAAATATGATTTTTTTTTTTCTTGAGAAAAATCTGCATTACTTCAATTCTACTATTCTTGGCAATTAATTTTAACTATGCTTGAATTCATGTATATAATTAAAAAATTGTGGCATTTAGTGCTCCCCATTTTTACGTGGCATCTGCAGGATAATTTTGAGTACGATGCAGCACCAAACAAATTGGTCTTTAATTGAAATTAGAGATCATATTGACGGATATAAATTACTGTCCCATCAGTTTACAGATGGGCTTCTCTACATCCTAGAATGATTTTTTTATTATTTTTTCCACCTCGTGACAGCACTGCAGAACGTCCCCGGGTGAGTGACGGGCTCAGGAGCGGGGCTGTGGGTGTGCAGCGCCGGGCGTCCCCTCGGGAGGAGTTTTGGGGGTGTTTGCTCTTCCCACGTGGACGTTGGGTGTCCCCAGTGAGAGACGGTGGCTGTGACTCACCCCGACACCCCCGGCCACTCTGCGCGAACAGAAAGCAGTGATTTGCTGTACAGGTACCTCAGGTGGTTCAAGAAATGGTTTTATATGAAGGAAAATTTTAAAAATTGAGTAGCTTTTCTGTTAATATTTGGGAAGCGTTTGTGGGACGGTTCCAGTTGGGGCTGCCCTGGACAGTATTTCTGAACGGGCTGGAGGTGGCCCCGTTTCTCCCAAGGGTGTGTTGAGGAGCTGCAGTGGGGATGAGCCTGGGAGAAGTGTAACTTGGGGCCGGGGGGAGATGCGCCCTGTGGGGAACGGAGAAGAAAGACAAATATTTTTGAGTCTGCTTGATTTAGATTAAAAATATACACGTGGTTTTGGGGAGAGGTGGGAACAGTGGTTGAGGNGATGAGCCTGGGAGAAGTGTAACTTGGGGCCGGGGGGAGATGCGCCCTGTGGGGAACGGAGAAGAAAGACAAATATTTTTGAGTCTGCTTGATTTAGATTAAAAATATACACGTGGTTTTGGGGAGAGCTGGGAACAGTGGTTGAGGGGACGTGTGGTGGGAGCGCAGGCGAGGGGCAGCTAAAGGTGGGGTGTCCTTCTGGAGATGGGGGAGATAACGAGGACGAGCTTAAATGATGCTGTTTCTTTAGGAATGCAGAGTGTTTTGGCACAGAACTCGGAGCACCACTGCTAAAGGGAGGGTGTGCTGGGGACGGGCAGCCCTCGAGCCGCAGCACGTGCTTTTCCTGCCAGCAGGGAGGGCGGGTGGGAAATCAATTAATCTCTTGACGAACCCGCTCCATCCTGGAGAGCAGAACCCCTCGGATCTGGTGCTGGCGGTGCTCGGAGGTTGTGGGCTTCTCCCTCCCCTGCTGCGTTGGCCACAGCCCTTTTGCTGCACTGAGCCTTTAGCGGCTGCGGTTACGGGAGCGTTGGGTTTGCCCCAAATGCAGTGATTTAATAACAGATAGAGGAGAAACACCCGGAACGGTGCTGCTGCTGCACAGAGGGAACGCAACACGGTGCTGGGTCTCACTCCCAGTCTGTGTGTCCCTGCGTGTCCCCTGCAACCCTGCGGGAGTAAAACGACACTTCACTGTATTTGTAACGGCTGGAGTCAAGATCCGAGAGTCAGCGTTTCCTGGGGAAAAAGGTGTGTTGTGGAGAGAGCAGCCAGCAACCTTGGGGTTTTAAAGGTATTGAAAACTTTGCCAGATGCCGTAGAGGTGTGATAAATAATTTAAGTCTTTTTAGAGATAGAAACCTATTTTTCTAAGTTAGAACAGTTTATTTTGCCAGAAATCAATTGGAATTAATAAAAACAGGGGTCTCCTAAGGATGAAAAAAGGTTGATCGTGTGGGTGTGTCAGGCTCTGGTCTTAAACTGAACAAGGCTTGAGACCCTGTAGTTGCGTCCTTTCCATTTCTAAACATTCAGATCCCAGTGCTCTCGGGCCCAGTCTGGGAACTTTCTCTCAGAGAGAAAGCCAGGGTGAGGTTTTCGGTGACTGAGCAGCTTTGAACCAATTTAAACAAAAAAAAATCTTATAATGATTTAACGTAGCTTTAGGAAATAGTGTGCTGATGTCTGTGTGTGTTGTGGCACGACGCCTGGGTGGTCGTGATTTTTCTGTTTAATGTCCCATCTCAGTGTTGGGTCGCTCTCGTCCCACCCGTCGCTGTCTCCCCCGGGCAGACCCAGAGGGGACATTGGGGTCCCTGGGGCAGACCCAGAGGGGACATTGGGGTCCCTGGGGCAGACCCAGAGGGGACAGTCGGGGTCCCCGGGGCAGACCCAGAGGGGACATTGGGGTCCCCGGGGACTCAGGGCTGCGGAGGGAGCTGCAGCAGCGACATCCCAATGCCCTGCTGGCCTCTCCCCGGGGCGTGGGGCGGGACGGTGCGTTTGATGACACTGGAAATGGCCGATAGTTTTGTCCTTAAAACCTCCTGAAATTAAACTGGCCAAAGATGTCTATGGTTACAATGCCGGGAGCAGGAGAATTAGTCAGAGCTGTTTGTTGTAAGTGAGCGAGACCTGACCTCGCGTGTGGTTTCACTGGAGTTTCCTCACGCAGGTAAAGGGGGTGAGACTCAGAATAACACAAAAAAAGAAAAAAAGAATCTAATGTAAAACTTTCAGAATTAGGCTCATAATAATCCACGTAAGATACTTAGAACAGTCCGGCAGTGAATAGCTGTGACCCCGAGCAGCTCTGACCTGGCTGTGTTTCCTCGGCAGGGCCTCGGCGTGTGCGGCGGCAGCCCGGCCGGCGCGGGGACGGCCTCCTCCCGGCAGTACGCACGGCAGAAAATAACGCGCGTCAACCTCAGGGACTTCATCTTCTACATGGAACAGGAACGAGAAACGAGCCATTCGCTCCTGCTCTACCGAGCTCTGCTTAAGTAAAGCCAAGAATTGTACTGATCTCCCCATACGGAAGCTCAACCTGCATTGAAAAGCTGTCATTTTAATGTGCCTTCTATTTTTTTCAGAAGTCAACGTTCCAGTAATTTTGTTTTGTAAAATTGTCAGACACACGCAATAAATGCCCTTTATGTAAAAAAAAAAAAAAAAAAAAAAAAAATTATAAAAAAAAAATCACACAAAAAAAAATGTGCAAAAGGTTTTGAACCGTTAACTCCCCAGGCAGAAGGAAGAGGAAATCCCTGCTCTGAAAATCCCTGCTCTGAAAATCCCTGCTCCGAAATCTCTGCTCCGAAATCCCTGCTGGGCTGGGGCTGGGGCTGGGGCGGGCGTTGGGCGGAGGCAGCGGCGATGGCCCCTCCGAGCCCTCGCTGGGACCCAGCCCTGGTGTCCCCTCCGCGGTCGCTCCCGGTGCTGGTTTGCTTTTCCTCTGCGGTTTTCCCAGCGCCGTTTCCACCGACGAACCATGGTGATACCTGTCCTTATTTTAGATTAGTTCTAATTGCAATTTTTTGCACAGTTAGCAGCCACTGCGCGCTCTCACAAATTTTATATATTTGGGATTTTTGCTCTTCACTGCACAGCTCACCCTGAGCCATTTGCGATCCGAATCCCAAGTGTATGAAATCTGTGCGGTTGGGTCCCAGCGGAGTTACCTTGAGTCGCTTCCAGTTGTTTCCTAGAGCTCTTCAACCTTTTGCACATTTGTAGCAACTGGTGAGTAACACGGATCAAAGTTGGGTTTTATTTTCTAAAAAAATATCTTAATTTATTTATTGCAAAGAGTATGGTTTAATGGTGGTTTTAAAAGAGAGTATTGTTCAGTGAAGATTTTAGAGTATTCTATATGGATTTTTAAAGTCACCGTGAAGGAAGTTCTGTGGGGGCCGGTCCCGCTCCCGGCGCATCGGGGGGGCCGTGGCCATTGGACCCCGGGAGCCCGGTCCGAGGGGCTCAGGAGGAAGCGCAGGACTTTAGGCGCAATGAGTGGTTTTAAGGACTCAAAGGTGGGTGGATGCTTTTTAAAGGCTTCGCTGAGCGGGTGCTGAGGGGGCCCCCACGGCCACCAGTTCGGGGGCGGGTGGGCACGAGCTGTTGCTCTTCACACGTAACAGTATTATCGGTCACCGCCAAAGGGAGACCTTTGCTTATTTATCTGTTCCGTTTGTATCGGTTACGCTTTGCCACTTTTTTGAGGCAATATTTGTTTGGGAGTTTTATTTTTTTTTTTTGATGGGAAACCATAGCGAAAGCACAAATAGAACTATTTGTCCAATAGTTTTAAAAACAAAAGTTTTAATTATTTTTTAAGGTTTATGAAAAGCAGAAGAAAATTTATACTGCTGCTATTTAGCCAAAAGATTATTCATAAGGTATTTAAGGCCAGGAAGTGTAAAATTATGTTTTAAATGTATTGATAATTTGTACATATTGTTTATAAAGGCCTTGTGTTTATTAGAATTACGTTATTTTGATGATTTCTGTACATACTCGTAAATACCCCCAATTTGTGTGAAAACATACTCCCTTATTTGTACTTATTTTGTAAAGAAATAAAACAATTTACTAAAGTAACACATCGAGTGACATACAGTATTAATTTATCAAACATGAATTTCACATTGTCTTGTAGTTCTTAAGCACTCTTCAGAAACATTTTGCATTAAAATATTAACAGAATACCCACAAAGAAATATTAAAACCAAATACTTCCATGTTTTGTTGTGCTGATTTTTATCCTTTGTCAAACATCTAATAAAGTTGTCATCAGACCCCGATGCCGTTAACGCGGTGGATGAATGGACTCAGCGGCTGCTTTCTGGGACGGACCAGTCCGAGGAGCGCGACGCGACATTCCCGGCCTCGGGAATGGCTGGAGCGGGACGGGGACGGGGACGGGCAGAAAGCGCCGGCGACGACTCCTGTTCTTCGAGCCCCGTTCTGGGTGCTCAACAACAGAGAATCAGGACAACTCTGTTCAAGCGAATGAGGCGAAAAACCAGGCTACGGTTATGTTTTTTTTGGTGTTCCCAATAAAAGCAGGCGCTGGCTGCGCACCACGGCTCCCCGGGAGTTTCTGGGAGATCTTAAAACCTGTTTTAGTGATGCTGAGCAATGTTCTTAATTAAGTTATGTTGCTATGGTTTAAGGCCAGAAGTAAAAATTCAAATCAGTTTTTGCTGGTATTGCTGCCTAAAAATATAGGGAAATAAGTAAAAAAGATATAAATCAAACTGTAATAAACTTTAAATAAGTGACCTGAAGTTACTAACTAAAAGAACATGTCCTAACTTTTTTTTTTTTTGCTTTCCAAGGCGTATTTCTTCTAACCCAGTGATTGTTTCCACATGTCCTCCGCTGCCTCGGCGCTGTTTTGCAGTCAATGCTGCGATGTCACGGCTCAGACTTTCCATCTCCAGCTCACACTGAACGGGGCTGGCGTGGCCCGGGAGCCCTTCCCGTGCCCCTCGGCCGCCCGCCCCGCCGACCGGAGCGGCGTCACTCGGAGAGGAAAAAATAAATACGGTAAACACCAAAGCGAAGGAAACCAAAGCAACCAACCCAAGTGCTGTCGGTGGTGCTCCACTTGCAGCCAGGAGCATCATCCCGCGGCCGGGCTGGGGAGAGCTGCTGGCCCTGAGCCGGGGGAGCTCGGCCGCTGGTCGCGCTGGGAGGCCGGGCTGGGGGGTCCCTGGGCGCTGTGAATGGGGGGTTCACTCGCCTTCCACCCCCCCAGAGAGGGACCAGCGGGGAGGATGCGCCCACAAAGCCGCTGCCAGCGCCAGGGGGGCAGGACAAGTGACTACAGGATGGAAACACAAAGCTAAAGGGATTGTTGAAGGATACTTCGAGCTTAAAAGTGAACTCAATGTATGAAAGTAATAAATAAAACACTTTTTTTTTCTTCTTCTTTTTGTCAGACACGGCTACATCAAGCTGAACGGAGCAAAAGGCCGGAGGAGACACAATCAGAAGTTCTCACCTCTTTCAAACACCATGGGAGATACAGTGAGTGTTCCACCCTACTTGCTTATTTTTGATCATTTACTTTACAGAAATGTTTATGGCATGAAGTACTGTATAAGAAATGTGCATACACAAATACATGACAATTATACGTTAAGTTCTTTACAATATTAAATGTATAATATACAATTCTACAGATATCTTACATACAAAGGTGAATGTTGTGCCATATATTCAAATATGGCAATGCCTAGCAACTTTAGAATGTCGTACAAGTATAAAACCACAAAATAAAATAACTTTACAACTCTGTTAAAGTAGACAGATTTGCTCAAGTGTTCTGCCAAGGGAGCAGGGCCAGAGCTACGGCTTCCAGAAGGGGCTTCCCAGCCGGGGAACCGAGGGGAGAGAACCCGCAGAGGCCTGATTTTCCACAGACGGGTATCCAGCCCTTTTCCAAAAATCAGACCCCTGCCGAGGCCGGGCCTTGGATAATCAGCCCAGCCCTTTGGAAAACACTAGTCTCAAACTCGTTTTGTTTTTTTTTTATTTTGCCTGATTGTAATCATCGAGCCTTTAAGAACTGTTGACCACTTAAGACTCTGTTCCTTGTTCTATATGGCCATATTTATGCATCTAAAAAGAGCTTAATGAAAATTCAGCATCTACAACAGTATTCTATAAATTAATGTGGGAGGAACTAAATTGCGATGAACACGTGAATTAGTTATTGAGGACCCAATCATGCTAAACAGCAATACAGAGGGTTTAGCAGAACGCTATTTATAACCCTGCACCTGCGAAGGCGGTGCCGTCTCCTGAGTTAGAAGCCCTGCGCGTCGGGGGCGATGCTGAGCTGCACAAGGAGCAGCCCCAGCCCCCGGACAGCGGCTTCGGTGAAGAGAAGAACTACACAGATAGAGGGCAGCTACAGAATCCATAGTTTAATAATAGGATTTAAAATAAGAGAGGAAAAAACAATCTAAACAGAAGGTGGCCTGCTTTCATCAGACAGTGGCACTAGAGGGCTTTAGCATCTTTTTGCAAAAATCCCAGACCCATAAAGAGTAGGTTTGCCCAAAATCCTCAGCGTTTCCTCCTAAGCGTGGGCTGGTACCACGGCCGGTGAAGGGGTATCGGGGTGGCAGAGCCGGCTGGGCAGAACCGCGCTTCCTCCGGGATGGAGAACTTGGCAGTTCCCGCGTCAGAACAAGACTGGCTTTAAGAGAGCTCCAGCTCCACAGTGGGCGTGTGACCCCTGTGTGATGGGGGTTGGCCTTTCCTTTTGTGCTTCCAGATCCCTACTTTTGCAAATATTGCCATAATCGGCCTCGTCTAATGTTTTGTCCCTTTTTTGTTCGGTTTGTGTGGGGGTATTTTTAGTACTGAGCACCAGTTGACTATAAATCGGTCCTTTTCTGGTTCTGGGTTCTGTCTACAGAGAGATACCTCAGGTGGAAATGTTGTATAAAAATAAGCCGTTTGCTCGCAGGAGTGAGTACAATCACGGAGGCGTAACGTCGTGTTGGGAGGCGTGGAGCACGTCTGATATGGAGGAGGAGCGGCGCTCGGGGAAGAGGCTCAGTGCAGTTTTTAGTGTTCCATCTTCCTCTCGGAATCGGGGCGCCGCTGGGTCGGCCGGCGGAGCCCTTCCTCCTGCTCAGCGAGTCAAATTGCCTTAACTGCTCTTTCTGCAGAGTCCCATCTGGGGACGGGGCCTTCCCGAGCTTTGCCTTTTTGGCCACGGCGGCGGCGGTTCAGCCCAAGGACGTTCCCAGCAGGGCCGGGGCCCTGAGCACCCTCGGGAATTTCAGCGTGAAAAACGGACAACTGGTTTTCCAAATGCATTTCATGGCTGGCGACGTGACAGGTAGTTTCAGAATACCACTAATTGGCAACATAAAGTCAAAATCTGTTTGCTAATACTGTTTCGCAAATCCTTAGTGTTTCACATAAGGGACTATTAAACACTTCTACGGTTACAAAGGAGGACGGGGGGGTCTAGTCCAGGGGCTCCTGTTTTATTCTGATCGTTGGGGTGGGCTGTGGTCGTCTGTCTTCGCGGCACAGCACGTATTCGCTGAACTGGGAGGAATCCACCCCGCCGCCGCACGAAGCTGCCACGTTAAATCCCTTCTGAAATAATCTTTCGAGCACCTGCAACGTGGGGGGAAAAAAAAAATATCTGATTAATATTTAGCAAATTTTAGTGATAAAAGCATTGAGGAGCAGCGGATCTCAATGACTGATTTAGTCTTTCGAGTCCTCGTTGAATGAATATTATTCAGCTATAATTCTATAACTTATTCTTAAATGACTACACTGTGATTAAAGTCTCGCTCTCAGCAAACCTCTGTAGAAAACAAAAATTAATCAAACAAATAAGCACTCTGCAGAGCAGCTCAGTACATTACACAGTAAAATACTGGACTGCAGTGATATCGATGCTATCTCTTACTGCTCACAGAAAGCAGCACCGGGTTTCAGCCGCAGTAAATAAGTGTCCATTATTCATTAGTAACAGGAGAAGTCCTACAGAAAGGGGCCAAGAACACTTCCCAGCTCTTCCTTGGCAGATGGGAATGTGCTGGGAGCCGGAGCGACACTTCCACCCCATCCCCGGGAAAACCGCAGCCGTGATTTCCCCCCGCTGGAAGGAAACGCCGCTTTTAGCAGAGCGTGGCAGGGCCCGGGTGCGGAGCCCAGACGTGGACAATAAGGCCAAGAAAGAGGTTAATTTGTATTGCCCAAATATGTATTTTCTTTTTTCTCCTTCTAAAGAAAAGTTGGTACAATTTAGATGCATGAATTTAGGGAACCCAGAGGCAACTTTAATTTCTGAGGCTGTCACACAGCACATTACCCTGGGATACACGGATCTGGCAGCGCGACGGGGCCGTGTTTTCACACGCGGAGCGTGTTGACAGAGGGTTTCCCAGCAGAGCAGGACGCGCAGGGACTCCCCTGGGCGTTGGGTGGGAGCGGACCCAGAGCCCCCCTGGGCAGAGCTGCAGCGCGAGACCCACCCGGAGCCCAGGAAAACAGCTCCCGTGTTTTTCTCCGCTGATGAGTGCCACCCGGGGAGCAGCCCGCACTCTTCTCCAAGCCTCACCTGAGGAACTGCTTCTGCCACTCCAGCGTGTGGGCCCAGGGAGGTGGACCTGAGGGTCCCCTAACCCCAGTGAACTCAGGGCCACCGGCACCCTCGTGGCCAGCTGCTGCCACCCGACCACGGGGACGGAGCTGTTCAAGAACATTCCCTCACCCTAGAGAAGCGTCCGAGGAACACACCCGACTTCAGAGTCAACTCATAGCTGTCACAGGTTTGTGTTACAGAAAGAACGATGCTGTCACTGCTGTTCCAGGGGCTGGGCTGCACCTGGACTCTTTTGTGTGTCCCCGTCCCCAGAGCTGGTGAGAGACAGCCCCGACACGGGGAGGAGGCTTCTTCCATCGAACCGGGGAGCCCACCGGAGGGCTGACAGGTAGGATTTCAGAGAGAGATGGGACTTTAAAACCCTCGCTAAAAACTTCTTTAAATCAATTTGCTTGCCAGACGAAGCTGGCAGGGGCTGCCCGTGGCTCGCCCGGCTCCAAAGCCAGGGCAGGCTGTGTGCCTACAGCGGGCTACCCCCCAGCCGCTCTGCACAGACAGGGGCCGGGCAGTGTCACCCCGAGCTCCACAGGCAGGACACAGCCTTTGGGTTCCTCCTGCGCGCTGCGGGGGCTCGGCCACAGCCCATCATCCCCTGTTAAAATCCCACTGCCATCCACCTTCTCAGCAAGAGACAAAACAGGCCCAATCCTGTAAACAGCACAGAGAATGTTTAAATATTGGAGAGTTTTAAGTGTCACTCGGGTGAGGTTGAGCTCGGGTGATGGAGAAGGGCTCCTGAAGGCTGCCTGTGTGTGTGCTCGGGGGGTTGTGCAGGCGGGTGTGTGCCCCAGGCTCGGCCACACGCTGAACGCGGGTGGGTTTAAAGGCCATTTAGTGAATCTGGCTCCGTGCACGTTACTTTTTCTGAAGGTAAGATACAGACCAGAGGGAAACCAGTAAGTGCCTCTGCGTCAAATCAGAGCTACTCCCCTGTAAATCTCCAAAGAGAATGTGCCAAAAAGTAAATGAGTATCAGCTGTGATTCTCCTACGGACGGGGAGACACACACACAATATTAAATAGAGGATTTGTGCTGGGATTTAATACACTCTGTCTGCCAGCGTTCTGAGCACACCGAGATACTGACTCCAGATTTTGTTGGAAGGTTTTCCAAGTGGAAACACGATACTTTCACTTACTGTATTTCATTTAAATCTTGCAGAATACAAACAAATACAGGCTTAATTATGAAGATTCAGCATTCAACATATACAAGATCAGAGAATCTTCTCTCAGGTAAGCTCGTGTGTCTCACCAGAACCTGTTGCGAGGAGCTGAAAAAACAGCATCAGACCTAAGAAAACGCTATACCTGTATGTAATTACAAACAGGCATTAAATTAAGAGCTACTGTACTTTTTTGGCTGCCACTACCTACTATTCTTTGGTTTATATGCACGGTTCTTGACACAAAATAGTCAATGAAAGTATTTTCCAAAGATCTAAGGAATTTATAAATATTGCAATTGTGTTACTAACAGATTCCGCAGGGCACAGGGAGACAGGAGTGATGTATCTCAGCAAACAGCGGGGAGACTTACAAGTCACTCTTTGGGATTCTTTGGAAATAATTCTGCTCCTCCAGCCGCTGCCCCTCTAACCCCTCTCCCTCCAGTCTCTGCAGTTACTTCACTCAGCTTCCAACTTCTGACTTCATCTTGTTTTGCCAAAAAATCCTGGGGAAGGGAAGGGCAGCGCCAATGCGCTGACCAGAGTCCACCAGAGCCAGTGATAATTAGCTGCTGATTTCATCAGCCTTTGGTCTCAGAAATGCATCATTTTCCAGAAAGTGTTTGAAAACACTTTCTATTAATTATATAGTAAAATGATGTAATTTAGTAAAATGATGTAATTTAATAGTATTATTTACACTGTAGACTTTGACAGAATTTTTTTTTCACAACATGAACTTGTGAAGAGACTCTTTGATTCTCTCTAAATTTTGCCTGAATTCAAAGCACATTCAAATAATAACAACAATAATTAGCATTCAGCTTTTACTACAGGCACAGGTTTCCTACCAGCTCCCCACTTGGGATAAACCAGAGCCAAGTGCGAAGCCGTGTGGGCACCCACTGCTTTGGGCAGCTGCTTGTCGTGCTGAGCCCATCGGGGGCTCGCAGGGATGCTTTATTGTTATCATAAGGTTATATAATACATATACTATATTAATAGATATATAAATAGCCATATAGAATATGGCTATTCTAATTTCTGGCATGCATCTAACCATATGGCCCGGATAGCATAGCCAAGACACGAAGACACATCCCCATCCACGTACCCAAAATTAACCCCAAGGGTTGGACTCTTAAAGCTCAACTAAATAAACTACTTGGGAGTCCTGAACCCAAAATCGCTGGGTTTTGAGTGATTTCAGACAAAAGCATCTATTAGCACACAGGGCACCGGGGAAGGCTGCCCCGTGGAGGGAGGTGTCGGTGCCAAATGCAGGTTGTTCTAACGACTCCATCCACCTCCATCCACATCCTGGTGACTCCAGGTCTCCCGAAAATGCTCCCAGCTGGGCGTGTGGGGACGGAGGGTGCCCCAGCCTGCTGTGTAATCGCGACAGAGGTGAGCCCGGGCTGTAGGTTCTTGCCCTCTTATGCCTCCCCCCCAGCCCATCTGGCCAGTCCCCTCCATGGCCCAGCTCTCCCCTGGGTGTTTGCCCACGGGGAAGCTCGTCAGGACCACGAAGGCGTTTTCCACAGCCTGGTTTGTGTCTGCAGCCACAGCCCATCTGCAGGGACAGCACCTTTGGATATACTCCCTCCCTACGTGGTCGGTTCCACTTCCCATAGCACAGCTATTTTTGCAGCACATTGTGCAGGAGCACACGTAACAACCAAGAGCTGTGTTTTGCCCTTGTTAATTAAGGCCCAAGTTAACAGCATCATCAACACTGCTCCTTCTCTGCAGCCCAAGGACAGCTCCGACACCACGGCTTTGGCCGCGGCGATCCTTTGTGAAATGGCATTTCTTGCCCAAAAGGCTGCAGAACACAAGCCACAGATTTATTTCCGCTGCCATCCACCTATCTGTCCAGTTATCTTCTTTTGTTTCATATGTTTAATTTTAAACCTAATGTCAAAACTCTGAGCATAAAATGAAATACATTTTGTTTAAAATACTCTGGGCAATTTTTATAGAACATCCTTTTGAAAAAAAAAAAGTGCAGAGATCAATTTTTTTAAGTCCATCCCGCAGGCACCATCATTTAATTATGAGTGAGACATAAATTATGCATTTACACATTGTTGCATTTTCTATAAAATGGTGTGGAGATTTTTTTTTTGTAGTTTTTGGAACTCTCTCTTTCTTCCTGGGGGCACTTTGGAGGAAAAAAAAACCTGCTGCAGGCTATACATTGATGAAAAAATTAGCATTTATCAGTATAACACCATTATGAGACCAGCATGGCACTAACATACACAAAATCTAAATCTATTTTTCTGCTTAGACTTAGGAAAACCTGAAAGACTGTGATCTCACCAGGCAGAAAATGTCTCCTTGCAGTATAAGCACTGAAGGTAATTGGGCAGAAGCAAATAATTTGCATATAATTGAACCAGAAATAATAAAAAAAAAAAACCCCAAACGCCCCAGCAAATAGATGAGCCAGCACGGAAAGGCCATTACCTGCACTGAGTTCAACCGGCAGTATCCGTTCAAAGGAAACCTAATGACGTGGGTCGGGTCCTGGTTCCAGCCGGCGTTGACGGAGTTGCACATGACGTCCCCGGTCTCCGGGAAGATCTCCTCTATCAACGCCTTCTCCCCGCTCAACGCAATTCTCTCCCCCAGATCTGGAGTCACTCTTACGACCAAGCAGTCACAAGGCTGGAAATGTTTCCTTTGTTCTTTCTCTTGTTTCCATCGCTCCAGTTCCTTAATCATTGGCTGCAGCTGGTAATACTTTGCTTCTTCATATAAAAGATTAAAGTCCTGGGAAAAGAAAAAAAAAGAGAGAGGGAGAGAGAGAAACTAGAAATGCTTATAGTTCTCTTTTAAAAACTACTATTGTTCCTGTTTGACCTACTTAGGCTTAGGTACCGTCAGCAGGAGTGCAAAGGCAACAGGTACCCACATACTTTGTCCTGGTCTTACACCTACACACAAAACCACACTGGGCTGAATCTCTTTGCGCTGACCGGGAGGTTCCCACTGCACTGAATTATTCTTTCATTTATTATCCCACAAGCTCAACGCCAGAAGGCTTTACTTTTGGATTAAGAAATCAAAATAACTGGTTGCAGTAAGCGAAGCCTGCTGATGTAAGAGGAGATGTCCCGAGCCCTAATCTCCACTCTTGGCCTCAGATATTTGCTCCTGATCTCGCAGCGGGAGATGTCGGGCTCCGCTGTCACCTCTCGCACACACGGTACGAGACGGAGATGTCAGTTCAGCTTCGCTTCTCGCCCGTCTCTGCTGACTCTGAAACTCAGCTGCAGCAGCTCAGCTGCTCCCCGCGTTCCAGGATTATTCATGTATTTAAAGTGCACTTTAAGCCTGGTAAATTACACGGAGGTAGTGACCATCCCGCTGGCGGGGAGTTCACATGTGTGCTCCAACAACTTAAACAGTTCTTCCCAGCCATCTGCCCATCATCTCACTTGAGCTTTGGGCAACTGAAATTCCCGGTTTGATCCAATTTCCAGCTCACAGATTGAGATGTCTTCTGCGCATCCTCACGAAGAACTTTTCATCACATTTCCAACAGATCTTCCCACCTCGGCTAAAATGCATGAGAGTATGTTGAGGCAAAGGGTGTCAGCAGCCCCCAGACCTGAGGAGGCACCAGTGCTCCTCAAGACCAAGCCAAGAGAGGAGGAAGCACCCAGGGATGCTTTGCTTACACCAGTCCCACCACCTCCTTTGGCCTCCTGGAAGGAAGAGGAGCAAGGAGAGCACGGCACCAGCTCCTCTTGCCAGAGACCTGCTGTTTGTGTTCCTGGCTCTTACACCTCTTTACAGGTGGGAACGCCCCACCACAGGTACGTGACTTTGGTGGCGTGTCTGGTGACGGAAAGGTCAGTTCTCCCCCACTGCAGTGAAATGAGATGAAAAATCTTGAGTGGAAGGACTGGGATCATTTGGGCTGGAAAGAAGGGCAGGGCAAGAAGTAATCCAGAAACGGGCACCAAAATTCCATGAGAAATAAATCACGGCAGCCCTGCTGCGCCGGGACGGGGGGGAGAGGGGAATCAAAGGGCAGTGGGTGTGCAGCACAAAAAGATGCGACTCTTCATAGCGGCTCGGAATTAACCTGTAAAATCTGCTGCTGCGGGATATTATTGAACCAAATCAGTTAGCTGTGTTCGCATGTGGCAGCGCTGGCAGCAGAGAGGTGCTCCTTCACCCCAGGGCTGCCTACCGCCCCGAGGCGCATGAATATTCACAGGGACACCGGCAAGGTTATCGCTTACAAAAGGGACATCCGATCCTTTACATCCCTTTGATGTCTGTGAAGGCTGGGACAATATGCGCACCACTAAAGGAGGAAAAAGGGACCAGAAAGAGAGAAAAGGGTGATAAGAGCAAGTGGGAAGAAACGAGGGCAACAAACAGGATCACTGGAAGGAAATGAGAGACGAAAACAGGAAAATTAAAGAAGCAGCCTCATCACCTGATGAAAGGTATTTTCCCCCCTCCCCAAAATCAGCACCCAGCTGAATGATTACTGCTGTTCCCTGCCCACCAGTAGCTCCCTTTTTGGCTCGTTTTGCTGGGCTTTGGACTTGGTTGACAGGGTCCTGAATCAGGGCAGTTCACAGCCCAGCACCCCCAGGCCAAAACAGTAATGCCTTAAAGGGAACAAAACCAGGATGGCACCACTGATAGCATTCTGGTATCATCTTGTGGTGAGAAAACCGGTTTTCAGATGGAACAGGTCTCCCACCGCTGTTCCCAGAGGGATATGGCCATGCTCCAGATGACCAGTGCTGTACTGGAGCATCCTGTGCGCAGTGGGATGCACCCAGTCCTTAGCCTGGGTTATGCCAAGGTGCTTGGGTCATTTTTAAAGTAAGATTCTCATCTCCATGCCAGCTCCACACTGGGGCTGAGCCTGAATATGCTGGGAAGGGTTTAGCAGCTGGGGGAAGGGGTTTGTAAGAGAAGCTGGGGATCTGAGATGTTCTGGTGCAAAGAGGCAACGCGTTTGTGCAGCGTTGGGGAGCCTGGGCGCTGCCTGCCATCAGGCAGAGGCGATAAAGGGAGTTTTTTACACTGTAATAAGTACAGGGGAGAAAAAAAGTGTCTTCTGCTAGGAATGGCAAGAGGAAATTCACAGCTGTCCACCGGTGACAGCGCTGGGAAGAGACACCTTCCCTGACTACAGACTGCCCCAGAGCAGCTGCCTCCAGCCCAGCCTGTCCCACCACCCAGCTCCTGCAATGAGAACCTTGGGCTTTCCCCGGGGCTGGGGCACCACCACGGAATGTGACAGTGTATTTAGGGAGGGAAGCGACTCTTGTGAAACCAGGAAGAAAGAATAAATGGCTCATGGCGTGGGGGTCCAGTTCTCCCAGGGTCACTGAATGGTTGGGTGGTGAATGGGATGGACTTGACACACCATGAAATACACAATCTTCTCGTTCAGGTTTTATACACCATTCCAAGTGCAGCTGCGACCCCACTGGGAGTGATGCCCAGCTCTGGACTGTCTACACGGGATGCTCAGGATGCCCAGGTAACACTGACAGAGGTATTTCCACCCTTGTGCTGTTGATGTAAAATCCTACCCCGATGATTTGCAAAAATTTAACGTGAAATGTCAAGTAGAAGAATTTGACTCAGAAGGGACCTTATCAGGGAGGTGCCACAGGAGCTGCAAGAAAACATTTCTGTGCTGCTCATTTTGTTAAGTTACCAAAGGCAGACGCAGATATGAATCTTCCCAGACCTATCCAAAACAGGCAGAGGAGCAGCACCGGGGTGACAAGTGCCTACCACGGTGGCCAAGTTCCATCAGGTCACCTGGGAAAGGGAGCAGACAGACAGCCGGGACACACACAGCCCTTCTCCAGCCACAACTTCTGGACCACAGCTAGAGCTCATGGCACAGGTAAACAGATCTTTCGAAGATGCGGCTTTTTGCCTTTCACAAAATAATTTTCTGCTCCTGACTGGGTAGAAAAGCTTTTTTTCTGGTGGATTTCCTGTTGGCCAAGTTGTGCGATCACCTCTGACAAGGGTGACATGTTCCTGGGGAGGAGAGGGGAGGTGTGAGGGCAAGGCCAGTCATGATGGTGTTTGGAGCTGGGTGCTGGTGGGTCAGTAAAACCCTGCTAAACGCCGGCAGAGACAGCCCCCAGACACCCTCAAACCATGTCTCCTGTGAACCTGACGCTGGTCTCCCAGTACTACAGAGGTCCTCTCTTGTTCTACCTAATGCTGACTCCTGAACAGGCTGAAACGGCTCTTTCTTCCCATTTCTTGCTCATTATTGTTTACATGTCATCCTGACTCAAGGTTTCTTTTGTATCTTAGTGCTGTGAAGATCTGACACACCTGGCTGCGAGAGACAGTCGCTCACTTCTAGGACAACCGGGCTCTTTGCTAAGGTTAGTATGAAGGCACTTAAAATTAGACGCACTCATTTTAAAACGATGTTAATAAATGAGCATGCCAGCCTTGTCGTTTCGGTGCAGGGGTGACCTCTAGAATTGATATAAAACTCAGATGTCCTGCGCGTTTGTGCTCCTCCCCTCCTTGGGGCGCGCTGGCTATGTCTATTTTGGGTTGAAGAGCCCTAAGCAGGGAGTGGGGCTCAAAGAAGCAGGTACGATGGGTCCGGGTTTTGCATGAAGTTCTGCACGGGCCCGGCTGCTCGCCACGGGCTGGCAGTGGAGGAGAACCCAGCCAAACAGTAATTTCTCAGCATACTTCATGTGGCTTCAAATCCCCCAAACCCAGGAAAATTATGTGAACTATTAGAGCGTTGCTTTCAGCAGGGAGACCTGTCAGATACTGAACGCTTTCAAGTTCTGGCTTATTAGGAGTTGGAAGCGTAATTAATATTCACTGTAAACACACCAGTCAGACTTGATAATACAGAATCACTAGCCTAGGAACACATACCCCACTTTCTCTGCGTTTCGGTGTTAACTTAGTCTGAAAACAACACTTAAATAGCAAACACAATAACGCTGGTGCGGTACTAACATTCCAAACTTTCCAAAATAACCATCTGAGCAGCAATTCAAGTTGAAAAGCAACTTGGCTAAACCTTGAGGCTAATAAACTGCTTGATTAAATTAAGGGGTAAAACCTAATAAATATTCAAAACACTTGATAATGCTTTGTTTGACATAAAGAACATTTAATGCAAGTCTCACTGGAAAACCTGTCAGGTTTTATACCTTAAATAGAGTTTTGCATTTAGAAACACCGAGTGATTCCATTTGCTGCCTTTGATTATTGTCTTCTGTCACTTTAATCATGCTGGTAAAATTACACGATTTCTGTGAAGTCAAATCCGTTTACAATGCAGTTTTAATATAGCTTTGCAGCGCATTCTTCTATGCATTTTTATTTAGTTACTCCCTACCTAGCAATACTTTGCTTTGTTCTCGAGCCCTCATTAGCCTGGGGTTTGCTCTAAAGCTCTCCCAGGGAGGAACTAAATAAAAGACAGTTAACCCTATGCAAAGAGAAGGTCTGGAACAACGGACTGCGCCCGGGCACAGCGCCGGCTCTCCCGCGTCTCTCCCAGCCCTGCCAGCGGCTCGCTGCGCAGACAAGTCCTTGGCATCCACCGGCGCTCTCACCTCCAGGCTCCTACCAAATCCTGCTGGTTTTGTTCCACAGCACCTCTGAAATCTGGATGGCGGTCAAGGCCACCATCAGCTCAAACTGCATCTCTTCTGCCCTCGCTTCTCACGCCGCCTTGTCCCACCACGTTGTCCAAAACACTGCCGCTACAGCATCGCTCTGGCATTTGGCCTCTACCGCTTCTCCATCCACCCGCCTTGACTTGATCCATCATCTCACAGCCCACAGAACTGGTCTGGGCTTTAGCTTCATGAGGAAAAACTTCTTTCCTGTGAGGATGGCAGAGCCCTGGAACAGGCTGCCCAGAGAGGGTGTGGAGTCTCCTTCTCTGGAGATACTCAAACCTGGCAGGATGCGTTCCTGTGTGACCTGCTCTGGCAGGAGGTTGGACTGGGTGATCTCCAGAGGTCCCTTCCAACCCTGACCTTTCTGAGTGGTTTGGTGATTCACTCCTATCTGTGCATTTTGTCTTATTTCTCTGTAAAAAGCTTTTCTTACATCCACCCTTAGTGCTCTGGTCTCACCCTGCTTCATGGCACCCCAACCTGCAGGCCAGCCTTCCTGATCTGCCCACCGCTCTCCCCAGAAAGACCGGTGCTCAAGACACCCCTTTTGGGTCCATGAATGCCAAAACTTCTCCCTGCCTTGGGACTAGACATGTGCTCCTGCTGCACAGCATGTCTGCTCAGCATCAACTCCAGACGCTCCCACGCCAAGGTAAAATACAATTATACTCATAACTTAGTCAAGAACGGCTGAGGAGCGGTTTGCAATACAAGGAGAGCTTCCTGCAAAGCTAGAGCCACCACAGCAACCACAAATCTGGACTGACGCGGCACTGACTGGCCAAATCATCTGGCCTGCCCAGTCCACCAGGCAAAGTGACACCCCACGGCACGGCACGGGAACCTTCCTCTCCAGGCTCCCACGCTCCGCCTCCTCTGACTCTGAGCAGATCCCCCCTTGCCATCCCGATTTTATTCATCGTGTCATCTCAGAGTTAGTGCTTTTGTTGAATCTTGTCATCTACAGTTTGGACACTTTTGTCTTCTAATTTTCATACATAGGGATGACAATGTTGCAAGTTTCGTAAGTGCAAAGCCAAATAAACAAGGCTAGGAGGAGAGTGTTTAAACAATCGGGATTTGCAAAGCAGCAACCAGAGCCATTATTTCATAGAAAACATGTATTGCTCCTTAAAAAGCCCTCGGTAAATTCCATCTCCCAAGAATATTTTGACATTCCTAAATTGTGTAAAAGATTACTTCCTGAAATCAAGCTATCTGCATCGTTTTATCTAAAACAAATCCTCATGGGCTTGTTTAAGGGTGTTCCTTTTTTATACCAGCCAGAAAAGGATTTATACCATTTCAGTCCTCTAAGTATCAAATTTAAAACATTTCTTTCAGATCCTGAGCATTAAACCCTGGTAAGTGCTAAATGCTGATGCTGCTTCTTAATTGTTGTTATACCCTGATAAATAAGCTAAAAATGTGAGAAAATACAATTAGTTTAGAAAAACTGATTTAGCCGTAAGCATCATCATTTAACTTTTTATGGTATCCATGACAACCATTGGTCCATTTATTAAATAATAGCATCCCTGGTGCAATACACAAGTACTAAAAACCCTAACAATAAACAACAACGTTTAGTTAAGTGTGTTTAGGCCACGCACACAAACCAACCCGCGCCAAAACAAATGACGAAAGGGGAGGAAAAAATGGATTGCAAACTATAGCTTTCCTTACCTTAAAGTCATCTGGGAGCAGTAGCTTAGATGTCCTTAGGAAGCTTAATATATATCTGAAAATTTCACCATCTCGATCAATGAAATAGTGTTGTTTTAAACTGTCCAAGACAATGGGCTCTGTGCCATTAAACAGACGACTTATTCTGAAAAAAAAAAGAAAAAGAAATGGGCAAAAAGAGACAAAACCTCATTACACCCCCAGGGCTTAAGAACACCCAGCCAATTTGGGTGCATCACTTTGCATAAGGTAACGCAGTATCTTCATCTGGTGGCAAACAGGTACTGGGAGGTAGATGGTTTAGACACGTGTGTGCACCAGCACGTTTGTGCACACGCAGGGACAGAATCAGGCCCACGACCCAACAAGGGACATGCCTATGAAACCCTCACCCTGCAGCTGGAAGAGGAATTTTGGTGAGAAGACGCGTCACCGGCTCCGTTACACATCCCCGTCACCCCATCCTGCACGGAGAACCCAACGGTTACTCGGAGATGGGCTCCTGGCCATGAGCTTCTCCTCCAGCTTGGCCATCATCCTGATCAAACGCCACCGAATCCTTTCCGTGCTGGAGGAGAGGCTGCCCGCACGTCGAGATGAGCTGTACGGACCTGTCAGTGCTGGGCAAGTGGCAAACCAAGGCTGGATTCTTGGCAAACCAGCAACCAATGGCCCGTGGAGCATCTGCAGCGCTGCCTGTGGGACCGCAGTCCCACCACCAGTAGTCCTGGGGATCAGTCTGGCAGAAGAAAGCAACGTGGCAAGTCTTCCAAGAGCAAAGAAAAGAAGCGAGACCGGGGCATCAGCAGGTTACCGGGCCAAAATACTGCCTCAACTCCACCACTCCAGCTTTCTCCATGTCCTGAGGAGCACGCTCTGCAGAAAGCAAACCAGGCATCTGCCGGGCGGCTGTTCCTCCCGCCTCTCCCCTCCGAACGCCTGGCTTCTCTCAGAACGCTTTGTCTCCCCATGAGAAATAACCCAGCTGAATATATGTTCTTGAAAGGAAAATCGCAGGAGACAGACAGCAACGACCTATTAAGTAATTGAGTCCATCTCTCTGACAGCGCAGCATTGTTCCCAACTGCGCGGTGGCTCGTGTTTCAAAGCCGGGTCTTAAATAACCCTGCCAGGGAGGAGGACTCCATTTCCCACAGCGACTGCCCGCAGCCTGCCCGGCCGTCCCTTCCGCCCCGCGCTGCCCCGCTGTCCCTGGCCAGGAGCAGGGCAGGGCTTTCCCCTGCCCCACAGACGACGAGCTCACCAAAGGCCGCTGCCGGGGAAGGCCGCGGCCTCCAGCATCCCCGTCCCAGCCCAAGCCCTCCGGCCCGGCAGCGGGGGCGAGCGGCCACAGCCTGGCCAGGGTCGGTGCTGGGACAGGGCAGGATTGATCCCAGCTGTGCCCCACACCGCTCACCAGTGCCAGGCTTTTCTCTCCACAGCTGCACCTGATCTTCTGGCTTGCTAATTTAGTTGCAGATTTAATTAACGTGCCATTTATTTCTAAATTAACAGTGGAGATATTAACTAAAACTGGACTTCGCAAGCCCCCGCTGAGTCCAGCTGAAAAGCTTTCTGCCCTCTTAAGCAAGCCCCAGGTTTCCCTGCCTGCTCCCATGTCCATACACTCAGCTAGTAGAGGGACTTACCAGAATAACCAAATGCTCCCCTAAACCCTAATTACAATAAGTTTACTGTTTTTCTTCAACCTCTAGCTTTTCACCGGTATCAGAAAACACCATCCCGTTCATGCTGCAACATTTAATTTATATAATCCTGAGGTTCGGTAAGCCTCCAGTAATTCATTATTTCCTTTTTTGTTTATTTTAGGGCTATTTGCCTGAGACAGTTAAATATATTGCTTTGTGCCGTGTTAAATTTTATTCCAGGAACCAGACAGTTAATTTACTTCCTTAGACATGGAGAGGAGCTGGTGTGCTGTGCTGGGTTAGACCAAAAGGAGAGGACATCACCGATAGAGCAGCTTAGGCTGAGTGCGGGACATTTACTGGGTAAATCTGCGTGTCTGCTGAAAGTTCTGGGATCTTACCCCAAAAGGAGCTGGGCTGTGGCACAAACCTCCTCCTCTTTGCTGCCCTTTCCCTGCGGAGCCTGAGAGTGGAGGTGACGGCAGCTGCGGGGCTCTGCCGTGTGCAGGGGGAAGGTTTGCCAACGGTGCCAGGGCACAGGGAAGAGAGAGAGGGTACAAGGTTTTAATGGGCTGCTCTTTAATGTAGTGAAGCATTTTTTTGGTAATGAAAACAAAACATGAATTTTGAGGCCTTTGTGGAGTGCCCTGAGCTGTATTTCTTCACCAGCAAAATTACTGCTGGGGAAAGAAACTTGCAGAGTGTTGAAAGACTTAACTGCCACCCCAAAAACAGAGTGATGAATAGTTTAAGGATTTATTTGACGTTTTAGGGGGCTGCGACGTTCCAAGAACCAACTTCACTGCAGCCTGCTGTAATGCTGTGTGCAGAAAGTGCTCCTGCTTCTCCCCGCTGGAAACCCTACCTGTAGCTTCCAAAGGAAAATGCGCCTGACGGGGTGACTCGTCATGTGTTAAGCCATGGAAAAGAGCACGGTGACCGGGGGGCAGCTCCACGAGCCCCACCGGGATGGGATTTGCTCCGTGGAGGGGTCTTGGGTGGCCAGAACGAAACGTCGCGTGCAGAAGCATGGAAGAAAATGCACACAGGCTGTCAGAGGGGCGGCAAGTCAGTGAGTGCAAGGGGATGGGAACGGTTTTACACTGGGTGAACTTGACGTTCCACCAGAAATGGGGTCCCAGTCGGGCTGGTGGCCTCAGGGAGCTGCTCCCTCCAGCGCCCCGCCGTGTGGTGAGAGTTAAAGCCGTGGGGAGTCAGTGCACGCTCAGCTGGGCAGCGGTCACCCCGAAGTGGTGGGTTTTATGATGGTGGACAAGCTGGGTAATGGTGTTTTCAGGAGGCACTCGCTTATGGCGGGCGGGAATGGTGCTTCCAGTGATGGTTGTGAGGAGGTGGAAGGTACTGGAAAACAGAGACGAGGTAAAAAAAGCCGCATTTGGATCCCACAGCGATGGGTGAGTCTGAGCAACAAATGCTTCTTCAGCATCCCCACCTTCTGCAAGAGATGCTGCACTTCCTAATTTAAAAACACTCCTAAAATTTCCATCCAGGGTTTAATTTCCAGACAGGGAGCAGACCGGGCGTGGATCAATCCAGGGAGCTGCAAGGATGGCAACCTTGCCTTTCCATTACCACCAGGTTCCACTACGCTCACACCACCTTCCCAGCGCACGGCTCTTCCCAGCCATCCAGTTCTCCTCCTCCCTGGTTCCTGCCCCCCGGCAATGGCCCTGCTCCCGGCACCACCATGTCGTGTCCCTGCAGAGCAGAGGCCACCACGGGGATGGTGTCCAGCCTCCAGCTGAGCGGGTCTCGCTGGCACCTCCAGCCCCGGCTGGATGCTCTTCCCTGCTCCTCCCAACACCCAGAGCACAACCTGTTGATCCTATTTTCTACAATTTCTTTGTGCTTCTGTTGTTTCTGCTGAAGGCTTTTACATTTTCAATAATGTTTCGCCAAAATGCCGAGGGGCGAGTTTCTAGCTTTGTACCGATTTTACTATGATATTAAGATCTCCTTTTATTAGATTAAAAACAAACAACACAGCCAGCCAACCCACAAGGACAGGGGCGCCAGTAAATTCTTTTCTTAGCTTCTTGGGCAGGGGAGGAAGCCGTGTACAAGTACCTACAGACGGCTGCTGATACCCACACCCCTCCACCAGAACTTCCAAGCAGTTTTTCCACCCGTTGGGAGGGGTTCAATGGCACTTTGGGACAGTTTTTGGGGTGGTGGGGGGGGTTGCTTTCTGGTTTAAGGCCAGTTTAGCCATTTTCATGACAGCTGTCTATTTCAACAGGAAACTGAAGGTCTTTCGTAATCAATCTGGTTCCAGAGGCTCTAAGAGGAGCACCAGAAGAGCCCTCCACTGGGGGGCTGCTGGGGTCCCGTCCCCCCCCGACATCCACCCAGACAGCCCAGCAACACTGCGTAAGTAAAACTATCACAACATTGCACTAAAAGTATTAATTTAAGTAATTACATGATTAATATTTAACCGTTCAGTGGTATTTTTTGTCATTCATAATTTAGTTGTTTACAGTTATTAAAAATGGATTCTGTAGACACTCTTTCTGCCCAATGTCAAATCAGCAGGGAGCACACACATTTCAGCAAACTGTCAGTAAAAGGCGTCTCTTCCCTGACTTTTATGGGAGGAGAGGGGAAGAAGAGAGAAATGCCTGTCTGGGGGTCCTGCGAGCGTGGGGGGGTCTGTGCTCCACTCGATGCCCGTGGCTCTACCTGCCACCCCTCCGTCCACCCTCCTGCTCCGCTCAGCGAAGCCCCCACGGGCTCTGCGTTGTAGACAGTGGGTGTCAGTAGTGTTTGGCTGTCGGGCCTTGCTGTGGAGCTGGAGGAGGTGGTGGCGGTCGTGGGAAACACTACAGAGAGGAGGAAGAGGGTTGTTTCGGGCTGGGACACCGAGCATGACCCGAACCTGCCCCGCGGGACACATTAGCAACACGTCCCAGGTGTGTGAGCAGAGTCCATCGTGGCTGCCGAGCGCAAACAGTGCTGCTTATCTCTCAAATATTTGCTCAAGGTGGGTAGGGATAGATACTGTTATCGGCTGGGAAGAGAAAAAAATGCTGTGAATTGGGGCAGAGGTGATGGAGAGACCGGAGTGCCCACAGCTGGGTCTGCTCTGAGTCTGTCCCTTGTCCCAGCACAGGAAGGTACCTGCTGGGACAGAGCAGCGGGAAGCAGCTGGAGCAGCAGCACCCTGCCCGAGCACGCTACCTCCCAGCCGTGGCAGCACCATCTGGGTGGGCATCTTTTTCATATTTCCATTATTTTTACTGTAAAACCGACTGGGTTTGTGCATAAGTTCCCAGCAAAGCAAACTGTAATGGAGAAAGCACCTGCAGCTGCTTTCCTGAAGGGTGTGTGTTAAAAAATCCCAACCCACCCGAGACACGAGCAGAGCTGGCCGAGACATGAGCAGAGCTGGCCAGAGGAGGACAGGGCTGTCCCAGCTGAGCAGCGGTGTGTCCTCTGCCTCCTGCCCTGATGGCAGTTGTAAGAAAAAGCCATTAAAATGTCGTTTCTGCCAGGACACACGCTAGAGCCTGGCCAAAGGCTGCATCTGTCTGCAGCAGGTTTTCTGATCTGCCTCCCTATAGAAGTTCAGCTCTAAGAAACAAGTCTGCCGTAGGGTTACACCGAACCTCCACGCCCCGTTACCCCACTGCTGACTTTAAGCCCTTTTCCCGTTAGAGGGAGGCAGCGCTCGGGGTCTGTGCACCCCTGGCCTGGCTGCGGGATGGAGCAGGAGCACTGCGCCGCCTTCGCCCTTGGGCTCTACCGCAGCTCCCAGCCCCATCAAAGATAACATCTTGACCACCTCGGATCGCTGCAGGCATACGCTTGGCTCGGAGGGTGTTTGAGCTGGGGAGGATTTTGTTGTAAGCATCTTTTAAATCTTTTATTTGTACAGTGATGGGAAAAAGGGTATGTGGAGGAGACTCTGAGTCTTAAATTGGGGGTATAAACTGCTGCTCCACAACCTCTGAAATCCAAGCAGCCACGCGTGCTTTTGGGACTGGTTCACATGCCTGAAGACACAGAGAGGTGCCCCAAAGGGGGTTTCTGGCATAAGTAAGCCCAGATCAGGAACCAGCTTCCAGCCCCAAAGGGAGTGCAGGCATGGAGCCTGCAGCGTTAGCCAGGTCCTGCTCTGCTCAAGCCGTCCCGACCACCCACTGCTTCTCCCACTCTCCTACAAGACCAGGGCAAGCACCCGCGTTTCAGCAGGGCAGCCTCGGACACCGGCGTCCTACGGGCACTGCCTGGCCCCAGAGAGGCACCGCTCAGCCCCGGACCCTCCAACCCTGATGGCACGAGTAAGCGACCACAGACGGTCAAGGACAACACCGATCCGTGAGAACCAAACGGAGATACTAAAGCCCGTGACCCCAAAACTCTCAGGAAAAGAGCATCACGTAGTACGGTCTGATCTCAGCAGAGGGATGGAGGAGGTAACTCACAAGGTAAGAGGTTTATCCATCTCCCAATTCTGCCTCCCAGCTCTGGTCCTACAATGCCATAGGAGGTTTTTGAGCCATACCCCTACTTTGCAGTGCTTTTGAAGGATATTACACTCATTAACTATTAAGCACCTGGAGGAACTGCAGGATCTATTACCTAGATTTAATACTTCATATTTTGCTATTCAGGCTGGAATATCTATTTTTGCAATAGATCAGAGCTAGTCTATATAATATCAACATGTATTTTTAAAAGTCAATAATCCGTAAAGAACATTATCATCTACCATGCAGAATCATTCCTAGGAAGTTCTGCAAGGATGTTTTTTTCTTCTTTTTATACCATCACTAAAAGGCAAAATTAGATATGTAATGTATTTAAGTCAAAACAAAGGCACGGACATTATGTTTTCAGTTCTGTTACTATCAATTAAATTCCACTGGAGCAACAGGTAATAAAATCCACTGAAATGGAAATTACCTATTATTTTTGAAATACCATAAAGCATTCACGGTAAGGATAAGAGATCCTACAGCTCTCTCTCTTCTGCCTGTTGCCAACAGCCTATCTCCACACTTTAAGACACTCTGGCGGGTGACTTGGATGTATAATTACATGGAAATGTATATGGATTTTTAGATTTTTTTGATGCACGATACTTATTTTTTAGTTTGTAGAGACAGTATTGCCTGTACATAAATTAGCAGTTAAGAGAAGAATTGGAAACACTAATCCCAGGTTGAGAAGCCCAGTGTCTTCTCCTGCCTTAAAAAATTCTCTTGGTAGTCAAGAGCCACCCTGGTCCTGCATTCGCATGGCCAAGCATCCCAGCAGGGAGGAGGAGGAGGAGTGGCCCAACAGTTACAATGAGCAGACCAGTGACCAAGGGAATTAAGGCTCCCAGGAGCTCTTCTTTCCAGGCTTTTCATTCCCACCGAGTTTACAAGGGTGTTAACCCTAAGCCCCTCACATCACTGGGATACCGGGACGAGGCCCATCAGCACTGGACACTCATCCCAAGTTTACCAGCAGCGTGTCTGCTCCCTGGGGCACAGCTCCTGCCACCCGTCCCACGGGCAGTCGACAGCTCAGGAGCAAAGTGCTGCTGAGCCACGAGTAATGGTGGCAGAACCCAGCCCTCCGTCAGGCTCCCAATTTTATTTTGCCTTATTAAAGTAGCGTTTGTATATTTTAGTGTGTTATTTTAACAGCTATAAAAAGACTTTGCTAAACAGTTTCTGGTATGTTAATTGCTGTATTATGAATCCTTTCATCGCATTCGGCGTATAACCACATTTATAGGCAGGATAAGTAGGCACACACAGACAGAGCCACACTCATTCGCTACACACATCAGCATCCCACCACAGTTATTTAAGCCGTCAGTCACAAAATGCATTTGCTGTGCTTAACAAGAAAAAAAATGTAACTTTCAAATACAGGTGCAATTTGCATTTCTCCATTAAAAGTTCCAAAAGTTCCCTGTGTGCTACTGCCACGGCACTGATGCTCACCCTTTGTAGCAGGGGCAGTGACAAATAGCCTCCCATTATTTTTTGATGCTTAATCATACTCTTTGGATTCATTTGGACTGGCCGTGCTGCTCTGGAGCACACGTGGCCAGAAGAGAGGCCTGGGCCGTGCTGGGCAGATGCAGATGCTGCAGATGCTGCAGACACCGGGCAGCCCCGCACAAGCGGAGAGGCTGCAGTCGCTGCAGTTCAAGACAGGCCAGTTCTGCCACCCCTGTTCCCAACAGGCAGCAACTACCTGGGGAGAGCGAGAAGGGCAGAGCCTGGCTGACTTGCATATTTTTAATAAAAGTAACCAAATAATATTACAATATACTATGAACCCTCAAAACGCAGAACTTGTTAGTGGCAGGAGCTAAATATTCAAGTCCAGGTAACTGCACAGAGAGTCATACGTTGTAGGTAATACCCACCTATTTGGGAATTCCTCTCTTCATTTTAAATTGTGGACTTACATTTGAAGTTAAAGAAGCACACATTAGCTGGACTTCCAATACTATCATTTTTTTCCAGTACAAAGTTCAGGTTACTTTTACTCTTCTTGTGTCTTTTACTTCATTCTAACTGAACTTTTGTCTAAGTAGTTGCAGATTAAAAATGTTAATAGAAATTTATGTTGCTAGAAGTATCCTATTTTTATTATGCCACTGTTGCTGCTGCTCTGATTTGAGCCCTGAGAGGATTCTTGGCCTTTCATGTTTTCTCAACAGAGAATTTAACACTAAGTATTGGCCATGAAAATCAATGCAGGAACAAAAATTCTTTAATTTAAAACAAAATCCTAGCCTAGCATCTTAGTTTCCCAAAGCATTCCCCAGTTTCCCAAAGGCCCCGATCCTGCAAGAACTGCATTTCAGCTCAAGCTCTGTGGGAGCTGCGGGCACTCCACGGAATTAAGCCGTTAATACACAAGAAGGTGCACGATTCCAATAGAACATTCCTGCCTATACAAGCCTTTTCTTGCTATTCCTTTAACCACCCCTTCTCCCTGCACCGCGGCCAGGGCCCCGACGAGCACAGGGCTGCTCCAAGTGCCTGCTCCCGCTCCGTGTCACTCCAACTGGGAGCCAGCCCAGGATCTTCACTGATTTTCAAACCTGACTCGTTCCGGACATTACTCCCAGTAACATCACCCTTGTACAACTGGGCACGCTGGGAGGCTGGAAAACATGCAGATACTAGTTTTATTTTAATATAAATGGGCTAAATCCTTGCTCATTGAAGTCAAGAGCGAAACTCCCACTGGGACTCAGCAAAGGCAGGGAAAATTCCAAATGGAACTCATTTAGCTTTCCGGGTGCGAGTCGGGCCCTCCGCACCCTTTGCATGTGTGGGTGCTGTGAAAGAGGCACGTTTCAGTCCGCAGCAGCAGGAGGAGGGACGGGTACTCAGGGGCTGCACAGCCTCTCGGGAACTCTGATCACTGACAGCCAACGCTCCCGCTTTGGTACCTGCCGCTCATGCAAACAGATGGAATATTTACGAGCCACGGCCCTTAACGTCTGACCCCAGGCACGCAAAAGCTGAGTGGCTTTTTCCTAAGATTCCTTTATTTATTTCCAGAAACGAGCTCCCAGACACGGGCCGCCCGGCCTGGGATGAGCAGGAGCACGGGGCGACCCCGGCTGCCCACGCCGGCCCCCGCTGCACGGGGACACTCACCCCTGCTGCGAACAGGAACCATGCCGCCCCTCTGGGCAGGGAAAAACTCGCTTTTATGCTTAAAAGAATTTGCCCACACTGCTGGGCTATTGGTTGGTATGTCCATTTGCTAAGCTTTCCAATTCCTGAGAATGATAATATGAAAAAAAAGGGCTTATCTTACATTCTTCCTCGATTTGCTTTTCCTGCAGCCCATCCTTCTGTCCTCCAGAGAGTAAACGACACCGATTTTGCCCAGTCCCAGAACACAACACCCCTAGAGTGCCGCTGCTGTACGCCTCCGGTACCGCTCACACCACTGCTCGCTCCGGCACGACGACACTGCGGCGAGCTACAGGCAGACTGCCACTGGTTATAATTCCCCACAAGCAGGTATGTGACTGGGAAGTTGCATCCAGTTCTCTATCCATATTTTTGTTATCACACTTAAATCGATGAATGAATGATGCTCCTGTTTATTCTTACCTTTGGTTAAGCTGTACCCAATGTATTTTTCCTGCCCGTTCACTTAAAGAAACTGAACACATCAAGAACCATTCGTTAAAAAGCTATTTTGAAGGGAGAACAGCCACCAAAGCCCTTAAACCCACACCAAGCAGGAAGACTGGTGCAAAAGGCAATAGTTTTTGCTGGTGAGCCCGAGCTGTTGGGCAGAAAGGAGTTGGAATTTCCAGTAGGTTTTTTGTTCCTGCAGCCGGAGGCGAGCAGGGACAGGGAGGAAGCGACCCGCCGACACATCCGCTGGGAAGAGCCCGGCTCCACCGCCACATTCCCGAAAAAAGGGGGAGTCCCTGGTCTGGGGGAGGCAGCAATGCACCTGCTGCACAGAGGACGCTCGCCCTGCAGAATGAGGCTTGGCAAAAACTTGAGAATAATAAGAAAGCCATTAACTGTTGGACCCTGATGAGGTATTGAAAGCTGAACCTGGCTTTTTTTATGTGACTGCAAGAGATTCATTCTTAAATACAATACCATGGTCATGGGTTTGATTCTGGGCCCAGTGAAGTCAAGGCCAAAACATCCTTTGATTTAATTGAAAGCAGAAGGAGGCCCCCGCTTTAACCCTCGCGTCTGCAAACAGAATGTAACTGGATGTGAGCAGAAGAGGAAATGCGTTTGGAACTGGTTACAAATCCATGCTTGGTTTTTTTTTTTCCCCTCTGCAAGATTAAAAAGTGGTCATTGAATTTTTTCCCCTCATTCAACAGCAGTGTTAAGTACTACTGGCCTGAATTCAGCCCCCATTCCCTCCCAGACAACCTCAGCACAAGCAGAGGACCCAGTTCCTCTCTATTGTCATCTTCTGGTTCCCATGGAGTTCCACTAGCCAAATCTGCCCGTTAAATTCTATGTAAATTTTGCAACAGCAGAATTTAAGCAGCAGTCTCCTGGAAGGCACACCACGTTCCCCAAATGCCAAAGCTGCAGCCTTTGGTGTGAATGGCACCGGTACAACTTGTGGGCACCACACAGCATGACGCCAAAGAGGTGGGAAAGAGTCCCTGGTTTGCATTGTCCGCTTTCTCCAGAGAGAGCTTTGCGGCCGCAAAAGCCTCTACCAGATCTAAAGGGATTACCTGCAGCGCTGGGCGCATCTGCACTCCATTAGGAGAGGCGTAACGGGAGCCTGCCCTTTGCACTGGGGTTCCTGCAGCCTCTCAGCTTCACGGCACCAATCTCCCTTTCCAGCGCTTGCCAACCCATCCCTCCCGAGCCTCACCAGCAGCACTGGTGCAGGCGCTGCACAACAGCTTCCCGGCAGCCACGCACAGGACTCCTTGCAGGTTTGGCTTTACGTGGTTCCTCAGCAGATGAAAAAGCAGCAATTTTAGCCTTTGAAGGTTGTCCTGCCTGGCAGGGCTTCAGGGGAGAGCAAATCCGGCAAAAACAAAAAACCAAACCCCTCTGAAATGTTGACGGGAGTCATTTCTTTTTTAAGCATCAAAAGACTGAAGTGCATGCTGATCACAGCCGATGAGGCGATGGAGCAGGCAGTCTGGTGGCCAGAGCACGGAGATAAGAGTTTCTAACTCCAGAGTTTAATCCCAGCTCTGCAGCCTCTCCCAGCTATGGAACCGGGTGAGGAGAGCCCCTGTGACTGTCTCAGTGGAGTCACACCAGGGATGAGAGTGACCCACTACACTTACCTGTTCCAGCCACCAGACTGTGCACTTAATGTCAGTACAGCACAAAGGACACCCTGCAAGGACCAGGTGTACTCATCAATTTATGACATTCCATCTACCAGAGAAAGCTGGCAGTGGCCATGTGGCCAGCAGCAGCACAGGCCACCAGCCCTGTCTCCCCCAGCCTGGCATCCTCCAACAGCCCCTCCTTACTCTGTGCTCCAGAAATCCAGCCTCCCTCGTGCTTTCACACACGAATCCCATGTTTGCATGCCTGCAGTTTTCTTCTATTTAAATATGCACTTTGTTCTTAAAGATTTTATTAACCCATGAATAGATTCATTCTGATTTCAGTTATACGGGTACAAATTTGGAGAAACTCCTCCAAAGCCAGCAGACTCATCTCTTTGGGAAGGCTGCCCGAGCAGGAAAGGTACGTGCATGATGCTTTGTCTTCATTTGCCCGTTGGTTTTACACTCCCAGGTGTTTCTGAGACCGAGTACAGCGGATGCCCACCAGAAGCACCTTACAACAACATTCTGGTTCTTGTGACTCCTCTCCACACATCACACCAGCATCCATCCCTGGTGTAACTCCACAGAGCTCAACAGGGTTATGCTAGGCATTATTTTGGCCAGGTTTATCATTAGGGACAGTTTTCTAGAAGAACAGGGCTTATTTTGTTTCCATTTAAGCTTACGGTAAAACTCTCATTGACTTCGCTGGAAGAGCGATTTGGCCCAACCAACCAATATCCAAACTACCTCCATTTATTTCAGTGGAAGCAGGCAAGGAATTAATAAGGTCCAATGTATTTTTAAATCTTAGATTTCATAAATGATCACAAGCATGTAGGTCACAATATATACACAGAACGACACCTACGACAACCACCAGTGGGATCATTAAAATAATTAAGTTAGGCCTAGAGACAAATTCATTTCATAACATGTTCCTTACAAAACAGATACCCCCTTGCTTCATAATCCAGGGAGTCTGTTTTATAAACTTCCTAAGTAGTTCATGAAATATCCCCCTAAGCAGACCAAGCCAACTTGCCATCGCAGGGTCTTTATAAATCAGAAGGCAAACGCCGGTGACGTGGATTCAAAGACCAACTGTGAAGAGGTAACACCTCACCTGCCCCACTGGTCCCGGTGGTTTGCCGTGACCTCAGGACACGATTTCCAGTACAAAGCTACCCAATCCGCCTCTTTACACAACTCCTTTCCCCGCGACCAGGGATCTGGGTGCGCAGCACATGAAGAAGCCATCAATAAAGGGATTCCCCTTTGCTCTCAGCGTAAACCTGAGCACAGGGGCTGTACTTCACCCCACGCTCACCAGCAGGAACAGCCTCCGCCAGCAGCACGTGGAAGGAGGAGACAGGCTGATCCCACAGCATCCCACGGGAGTGGTTTTTCAAAATACGATGTTCATGCTTTTCACGCTACCGCCCCAAAAATGACTGCTGGAAAAATACTGAAATTGTGCTGCTGGCACCATTGTGCCCTGTCAGGTGAGTGGTAAGCAAAAGCAGCAATGAAAGAAATGGCAAAGTACTTGACCAACCCACCTCAGAAACTGCTATAAATAGAGAGTGCTAAATAAAATTTAAAAGAAAAAAAAAAGCTGAATTTTTGGTCTCCTTGTCTGCTGGGCTTCTCTTTCTGACTTTTAATACAGCTAGTTTTCAACCTGCTGTGAGCAAGAAGGGTGGGAATTACTAATGTGCGAAGTCTAACTCAGCTCTAGTCGTGTTATCATTGCAGAAAAAGAAAGGGAAGTGCAGAAAACAAGAGAAGGTCAGCTGGGATCTGCACCGAAGGTACCGGAGACACGGTTCAACGTTCACCTTCTGGATGGCTGTAAGTGACACCCCTCCTGACCACAGCCAGGCTACACAGAGATGCCTGTTCTCCCCTTTGACTAGCTGAGCCCAATAAGCTCGTATCTGGATAGGAATGTACAATTTTCTCAAATTCAGGTTTTTGAACAGCCTGTGCCAGGCATAGCACTACAGCATGATTTTCTCTCTGTAACTCAGAGGAGTGTCGATTTGCTGTCTCCTCTCCATCACTAGCTGGTGTGCCCCTCCTAGATGCCGTAATACCCCTTTATGCCTAGAACTACACACAACCCAGGCTGCAAATGTATACAGAGAAACAGTAATTTCCAAAGAAGTGTCCATCAGAGACTAGCCAGGCAGTATTTTCTTGTACGTTTCATCCAATATTCCAAGTAAACACACAAATAATTCATTCATGGGCAGGGCCCCATCGAGCACCCAATGACAGTAAGCTCCACGCTCCCGAGGGGCCGACGCTGCCTCCCCGCAGTCCCCGGGCAGCGGCTGAGCTGGGCAAGGCAGCGGTGACCCGCTCCCCCCAGGAGTAAACACCTTCATCACAGCAGACAGCTCAGCTCTGCTGGGCTCCCTACGTGCCAGTGAGCAGGAGATCCTGGAGAGGTGGACGCAGACGGGTCTGAAAAATCAGTTTCCATGCAAACTCCTTCCCTCCTGTCCCCCCCAAGTCACCGGAGTGAAGGGTTAGGGCTACAGGGACTATTCTCCTCCCCCACCAAAGCTACCGCTCCAGCTGGGCAACAGCAGCCCTGGGTAACACGGGGAAATGGGCCGTTAGGGTGTACTTCCAGGGCTGTGCCAGACACCCAGTCCGGGACAGGGTATCTAACAGCATCCTGCCCAGCTGGCGTTACACCCCTGTTACAAATTATTGTTATTTTCCACAAAAAATAACAGAATATTGTTGTTCCCTTCTCTTCTGCCTGTGACGGGAAGTGGCTCCTCACCTCCAGCCCCACGCTCTGCCCCACTCACTGGAAGCCTCCCAGCAGCAACACTGCTCCACCAGCCCAGGGGAACCCAGGCTTCACACCTTCCCCTGGGCTCATGGAAGCACGGCATGGACTTGTGGGACCTCAGCCACCCAGCGCCCGACAAAACAGCAATGCTGGGCTCTGCAGATGGGAAAGACCAGCCCATTCGACACCCTCTGATCCAGCAGCCTGGCAGCAGCTCCGGCACTTGCTCCAGCTCCCACTCCGTAAGTGATACATCCACAGGCAGACAGGGGGGAGACAGAGGGTGGGAAGGGGAAAGGTGCTTTTTAAGGGTTTTTTTTCCTTAAGGGTTCTGCTGGTCAAAATTCCCTTGGAAACCAACGAGAGGTTTGCCTAGTCAATAAACAAATAAGAGAAACTTAAAAGATTTATCTCTAAATTGCAGGTGCATGAAATGAAACTGAACATGATTTTAATCTCTGCGAAAATTCTTATGTTAATTCAGAAAAAGGCACTGCATATAACCCAAACCTCTGGTTTTCAGCTCTTGCTCTCATCTGCAGCACACACCTGATGGCCCCGGCCAGGGGCAGAGCCGTGGGGAGCCCCTGCAGGCTCGCCCCCCGTCCCCAGAGCTGCCAGGCTGGCGTGCAGCATGCCCACAGCCCGCATCTCCCAGCATCTGTAACGGGCAGGAAAAACACTTGCTCCTGCCTCCTCAGGTGTTTTGCTTTAAAGTCTGTGTACGGTTTAAGTTCACAATACCCATTAAAATTAATGAGCTTTGCGCTGCAGCTCGCATGCAGGCGTGTTTTGTAGCGCTTTGCCTGAACGTGGGCTGCTGGCTCCGGCTCAGGAGCTCCTTGCCTTTTGGGTAACGCACAGCCGTCGAGAGCAGGGTGTCACCCCACAGACACGGGGCTCAACAGCTGCCCTCGGTGGGAAGAGCAGGACCTTATGAAGGGTGGAATGTGCCACGGCAGCGTGCTTGTCTGTCCCCTTCCCTGGGCTTAAAACAGTCGTTCAGGAGGTGTGCCGGGGATGGGAGAGGGACTGAAGAGGGAGAAGAGACTACACAGGTGGTGGTGGGTGAGCAGCATGGAACGGCAGCAGCATGGAGGGGTTTGGGAGACACCTAAGTCAGGATGGACACTACCAATGCTGCAGAGGCTGTGCCAACCCAGGAGAGCTGATGCTCCAGAGTGGGATCTGGTGCTTCTGCAGCCATCAACAATCTCTAGTTATGAGCAAATCTGGTCTTGTCTTCACTTAACCTCCTTTCCAAAGTACAGGTCTTGTTTAAGGACTGATTTCCACCCTAACCGCCAGCATAGGGGAAGTAACAGAATTTGCTAATTGGACATTTTCTTGTAATAACATCAAGAATACACAGATTTGATGGGAAATCAAAAAATAAGTCACGGTAGGAGTGAGGTTAGATAGATTCTACATGAGCAAGATGTAAGAGATCCTCTCAAGTGTGCTAAGTCTGGACAACTATATATCCTAAATATAAATTACATATCCTGAGCACATCTGAATTAAGAATTTCCCTGCTCCCTCCCAAGAAGAAGAAAACAGGACCCAGCATGGAGCCCTTGGTGTAATGGCAGAGAACCTGCCTTGTAGCTCAGTAAGCGCCGTGTTTGAGTTTATGGAACCACTGTATTACACTACAGGGTGTCAGTGACCATGTCCTGTCAGGGACAACAGAGAGGTCCTAAAACTTGGAGAAGAGCATTCCCCTGAACTCAGTCCAGCCTGGTGTGTCTGCAGAAATGGGGGGAGAAGCAGAAGATCTCAGGTGACAGGGCTGAGCTCCAGCCACCAGAGAGATGGAGGTGCTGGAGGAAAAGGGAGGGGAATTAAAAATCACAGATACTTGCAGAGTTGCTAGAATGAGAAAGTCACGCTTGGTAACAGAGCTTGGGTGAGGGAGAGTCTAGAAGACATGTGCTTTAGGGGACTCCTTTGTACATCACCAAAAAAGTCCATGGGTTCTGAGAAAAGCGAGGCAGGGATGTCTGGAAAACTCTACTATGTCTTGCAAGAGCTAAGGTCACATTGTTAGTTTCTGAAACAGTTCATAAAGCCTGTGCTGGTTTTCTTTGGAGGATGGAGCCTCTAGAGAAGGGAGTGGGAAAGCCCAGGTGAACCAAGAGCTGAGATCAGGAGGTGCTCTATGGCTCAGCACATCTTGGGCCAGGGGGCCAAAAGGCTCCCTTTTCCTGAAGAGGTAAGAAAACCACCAGAAATACCCAAGAACAGTGGCTTAGGGTACCCTGACAGGAATGGCTGGGAGCAGAGAGGTCTCGTCTGACAGGTCCTGAACTACAAACTGTCAGGGGGCAGCTCCCCGGGGTCTGTGCCCCCCCACCACTCCCACCTAGTCATCGCCGCTTCAATTAGAATTATTTCTGCTCGCTTTTTTCACGACTGATGCCATGGAAAGCATGACCTTTTGTAAACACATTTTGAACAGAAGAACACAGTTATCTTTAATAGAGGGCTGTACAACAAATACTAATTAGCCAAGAATGTAAGGTAAATATATTTACCTTTTATAGCAGAACAACTCGCAAAGCGCTCACAGCAATTCTCTGAGCTAAAAACACTATTCAGGGCTGTGAAAAGAACAGGCTTCAATGAAAAATCTGGCACTGCTTTCTAACGGAAATTCAAACCCGTATCAAAACTTCCAGTGAAATCCTGGAGCTGGGGCTTGCTGGGATTTGGAACTTCTCTTCCACTTGAAGTCAATGAGACGTTTGCCACTGACCTGGTGGGGGTGAGATGGGATGATCTGGCTTTGGGTACTCCTGACTGCACGTTCTGGTATGGGTTTGTTTCTTGTAAGAATTGTCTCGCTCCCTTGGATAAATACAATTTGTGACTCACTTTATAGATGTGCTAGAGTTTTTGCAGCCTTTACAATCTGTCATATAAATCCGTATTCAAGTGTCAATGTGTGAAGGAGCTGCTTTAGAGGTCCTCTGGGTGAAAACATGAATGGAATTTCTAGAGGAAATGGCCTCAAAGATGAACAATTTGTCTATTTAGCCAGTTACTTTAGAAATAAGATGTTGACGGCTTCAATGTTTTTTTTTGCTTTTTCCAACCAGAGTTGGAAGTTTTGGTGGGAGACCATGCTGAAAATAAACTGCTGAAACGGAGCCTCAGATCCAGGTAAGGCAACACCAGCCTCCTTGTACCAAAGCTTGTTATCTTCAATGGCAATTTTGGCTATGCACTGAAAGCAGCCTCAAAGAGCTATAGGAAGAGGGATTAATAGTATTATTCAAGATAAAATTGTGGTCAACAACAGCATGATGGTGGTCACAGAAATTCTGTATATGTTTCTCATCTTCCCGCCTTTCACCCTCTGACAGGGCAGCATGCTTTCCCGGATGGTGTTTCACTCAGAAAGCCAACTGGAAAGGTGTGTAAGAGCAGTGTGTAAGGTGAGCGTGAGTGATTTAGAAACCAGCTTTGACGGTGGCAGTTTAACCCTCTTCCCTGTCGCACCAGTTGTGCACTGCTCAAGTTTTCTCCTTTTTAGATGAGAGAATTTATGTAGCCCATAAAAATTTACTGAAAAGAGGGCGTCTACTCACTTTAACGCCTAAACTGGCACCCTTTGCTTATGCAAATTTAATCAATGGGCAAACGCTCTTCTCGAAGCAGCTGCACTAATACAAACAACATCTAAGACCTTGTCAAAGTTGCTCTGAAACAACTCTGGGATCACTGAAATGGGAGATTTGGCCTCCAAATTCACATGACCCTCACTGACTCAGGTGAGAAAGCCTTCCAGAACCAGATCCCTTCCCTCCCTGAGCCAGAGCTGGCCCCCCAAGCTGGGAAGAGCCAGAGCCAGCCCCCCAAGCTGGGAAGAGCCAGAGCTGGCCCCCCAAGCTGGGAAGAGCCGGCGGAGCACAGCCCATGCTAACAAACGACAATAAGAACTGCATCCCGCTGCCTGCTGTCAGGTGTAATTTATATCATACCAGAGGGGTGACTGGAGAGCAGGTATAGGCAGGAACTGGTCATACCTATACTTGCTCCTGCTGGGCCTGATCTGGCAAGCTGCTGGGAGCTCTTCATGGAAGTCAATGTGAACAGAGTTTGTCCAGGACCTAACAGGATTTGGCCTCCTCAAAATACTATGGAAGCATAAACATGATCCGATGATTTACTTTTGTGTGCTTGCCATCAGCACGTGACGTCTGTGTGTATGCAAACCCTGACTGTACTTACACACATGTGCACAATCTGTATGTGTCCTTAAACATACACGTGCAGTACATACTATAAGCTACTAAAAGCCTACTTGGGATTTCAGAGCACAGAGAAGGAAACGGGGGCTGTAACACAAGCAAACAGGAAGTTTATTCCCACAGCTTTCAATTTTAGTGAGTGCAAACTGTATTTTATGTGACTGGAACTAAGATTTAGCAAAGTGTTTCAGCACGCGCTTACATCTTTTGCTGAAATATAGTCTACAAATTTGTTTGATTTCTTAGATTTTAAGCTGATGCTCAAAGTGAGAGTTTAATAACGCTGTCCAAAATAATCCAGAAAGCTCCACATGTGGATGGGTATGGCCATGCCTCTGTACGCGGCCCTGCACGTCAGCCAAGAGTGCTCTGGCGTTATTTCTAGAGGTCTGGCTCAGAAAACCTCTATCCTTCCCCCTACACCTGTAGGAGACCTGGGATTCCTCTCCCAGCCAGGCCACCATGACGAGAGTCTGTGCCCGATGGAAGATTCACACCGTCAGGAGCTCCAGCCACCCACATGGAAATAACGGCAAGTATTTGCCTTAGCCGGGAAGGAGAGCAGGCCCCACTTAATGGGGAGAACCCACCAAGGCCACTGTGCAGCACCCCAGGAAACCAAATTCAGAAAAGAATTTAAAAATGAAAAAATATTGAGGTGTACCCTCCATCCAGCTTCATCATATATGCAGCAGTATGTCCTATGTGAGACACGGGTGAAGGGATATCTTTTGGTGTAAAACTGTATGTGGTTACTATTAAATCTTTCTGATTTACAGGTCTGGTCCCGTCAGCTGTTACTCCAGTGGGAACTGAAGTTCCAGCAGCTGAAGAAGCGTTCAAGCCTTCTGAGATAACACCGCCATACAGACCTACGGCAATGCACAGCACAACACTGGGCAGCACCTGGGCTCTGGTCAGTCACGAGTTTTGTACTCTTAGTATAAACAAAGTGCAAAACTTGAATAAATGCACTTTTGTTATTTAGCAAACAGAAAAAAAAAAAAAAAGGAGAGGGAGGGCTAGATCAGTAGTCTGTTCTCTTTAAATAAAATCTGTGAATTTATGTATATTCTCCCAAAGCTTCCGTAACTGAAATTTTTATTAAGTAAGTCTGATATGGGGCATATTTTAAAAATAGTGTCAGCAGTGATATTTTAAAATGTGGAAACAGATGTGCTATTCCATTACAACTGCTGAATCTTCACAGTATTTTTTACACTGTGAAGCATTTGTATGCTTCTCTGTTATAAATCTCTCCCCACTGAAGAGATTTCTTCTCTCTGATTAAAGGAGTACCACACAGACATCATTAAACAGACACTGTCTAGAAAAATCATATTATTTTGGCCTAGTCATAAAATAGAGGTATTTTAATAATTGTTTCTTTTCCATGGAGAGTTTCAGCAGCCCCCTCTCCTTGGAATGAAATCACAGCCATATGCTTTATGACATCAGAGGCGTTTCAAGGTGTCTCCATAAATGTCATTTATTGCTTGGGAACCTGCCAAATCCAAGCAGAAGTCCCTAGTTCTTTCCAATGAAAGATCTTCAAACGCAACTAGAGCTTTACGCTGGTTGTCACACCAAAAAAATAACCCTCTCCCTGTACAGAAATACTGGCCGTGCAGGTAGCAAAAGCTCTGGCAATGGCAGCTGCTGACCTGGGCTCTGGTTTGCTTTTGGGTCAACAGTGCCCGCGTCACGGAGCGTGCTGAGGACCCTGCCACTGCCACCTCCCCTGGGGGACACCGGCGGTACAAGCCCCCCTGAAGAAGCAGTGACAAAAAGCTGAGCTGTTTTAAGCATCACAACAGTAAGTCAGTATCAGGTATATTTTAACGTAGCGCTCCAATGAATAGGCTTTAACCCTTAAATCAGGTCCTTCCACAGGGTCCCCATCCTTCTCGGTGCCCAGTGCCCCACGGGAGGGGCAGCGGGGCCAATGATAGAGACTGTCACATACACCAATACTCTCACGTCACATCTATTCATCATTTGCCATATCTGTGGCCTGCTCTGTGATAACACTGGCCACACAGCCACGTCACCACCCTGGCCAGCACAAGGGCTAGCTTGAAGCATGCAGAGGCTCAGTCCAACCCGTGGCTACCTATGGGCAGCGCTGGGCAGCCACTGCCCAGAGGGGTGACCGCTGCCACACAGGTACCACCGAGCTTAGCATTCTGGCTGGCTGACACAGGCATCCATTAGTCCCAGTGTAACAGAGCCAGTCTGTTTTCTTAAAGGAAGAAAAAAAAAGATTTTTTTCCCCTAAATGTGAAGGAAAGAAGTTGCTTGGTGCGGTTGGCAATAATCTAGGGCAGCACACCAACAGGTGCTTCAAACACACCGGCAGAGCGTGGGAGATGTTGAGAGGGAAAATGAATAGACTCTCTAAATAATACATAAATTTTACAGGCTTTCTTTTCTGTCGAACCCCAGTGAAGTTACTGTATAAATCGGAAACTGAATTATTCATAACCGGTGAATATATAATAAATCGCATTTGGCACTGAAATATTCCTCGCAGGTACATGCCTCTTCCCGTGCAGCGCCCAGGAACGGGCAGCCTGGAAGCGCCAGGGTCTTACCTGGAGTCGGGGTACTTGGTCAGGGTGGCCAGGCTGCTGGTGTACATGTGTCCTCCTACATCGATGTGCACGGGCGCGTTGGACTTGGTGAGCTGAGCGGGGAGAGGGATCCCTTGGGCGGCCAGAGGAGAAACCGGGGAGCGTGTTAGAGACAGGCGGGACATGCTTCTTCCCTCCTGCAACGTGAGGCCAAAAAAAGAACAGTTCCTCTTAAATGTTAGCAGTGGGTTACCTTTCTTTCCAGCGTGATCACAGATCTAATCAGATCATTTTTGCATCTGCCTGATCACATATTCGGCTAACAAATTATTGCCACCACTGTAATTAAGTGTATTTGCATCATTTTCTTCAAAGTACCAGAGGGGAAGAGAAAGATGCTTATTAGCAATAAGAAATCAAGAAAAAAAATTTTTCAAGGTGTCAGCCTCAAGGGGCATAAAACAAACTGCAAAATTCTAATTAAAGGTCGCGGGCTTATGTGTTAGATGTGAAATATCCCCTGACAAACGAATAACCAATTTGTGAATTGGGATTCAGGGGGTTTTTGCAAGTTTGTCTCAGTAACGAGACACCTCTAAATTAGTGACTTCCTCAGTACCTAAGGCATTTAGTTTATACATGTAGTAAATTTCACATCAAACTAAGATCAATTTTCTGGTTTACTTTCAATAACTGTGAAATAAATGGGTAATTTTCAGTTAAGCCTTAATATTAGACATAAAGAAGTAATAAGCTTTCAAACTGAAAACAATTAATACCTGGGAGCAGTGAAAACGGGAAGATATATAAACTGACCCATGCTTTCATGGCAAGACGCGTTAGGAATTACTGTACAATCTGGCATGGGAAATCACAAATTCAACAATCCACCTAATGTTTACTGCCCTAAAAACATTTGAAAAAGAATGAAATTTCTGAATTGAGTCCAAAAATCTTCGGCTGACGTACAAAGCAAAAAAATACTGAAATGTCTTAAAAATGAACAGGACAACCATAGCCAAGAGAAAATTCCTCAATTCTCTTCTGCAAGAAAAGCACAGCTTATCCTGCATGAAACGTGTGTCTCAAAGCTGATTTCAGTTCAATCGGTACAGACGGCATACATGTCAAATGGGAAAAAGCCCTTTATGAAAAGTTTAAGAAAACGTGCATTCATTCTCCCCCTTATGGGTAAAGCAACACATGCAAAACATTATAGTTGAAGACATTTCCGAATATAATCTAATTTTCTTGGTATTTTGTTCTGCAAGCATGCTACCGAGCATCCAGGCTCTTCCTTGCATCTGACAAACACTTTACATGCAGCATTGCAAAGTGAATTCCCATTTCTCCCACATTACTTTGACAATGTTTCTCAGAAATCCGAAGCTGCTCTCGCCTCTCTCTTAGCAGCATTTTGCACGAGACGCCTGGCTAAGCCACTCCATGAACATACAATTAGCAACCCCCTTTGTCAAAAAAACAAATTCTGAGCTACACAGAAAGGGACCGAGAAAATCTTAATACATCTGGACGGCTTCACAAAGTCATCACAACATCTCCATTTGCTGCACTTCACCCTGGTTAGCTCCTGAGAACCCCCTGCATCGACAGCACAGAAATACATCACCCCATTATGAATCCACATCCTTTTCTCGGCGGAGGCTGGACGGGCATCTGCACTGAGCACGAAGCAAATACCAACTCTGTCCTAGGACTTCTGTGTCAGCCGACGCCAAATTGGGCATTAACATTTTTACTACAGCACCACCTTCAAGGAAAGTGATTGAATCCTTTCATGACTGAAGACGCCGCTTTCTTGTTTCCCACAAGAGCCTGTTGTGGGCAATCTTCAGTAAATACGCCATACAGCATAAATAAAAGAACTAACTTTTAAAAACAACTTAGTATGTCAGTACCTACAGTATTTTAGCAATGTGTTTACTAATCTGTGGGTGCCTCATGTGTCTGCCAATGCAGACAAAGGGAGGTTTTTTTCTTACCAAAGAGCACCGTAAACTCATGTTCACTCTCTACTCCTTCACTTAAATGAAAGGGTCAGAAGATCCAGGCTGAATGTCAACCCTGCCTTTGTTCAGACCCCAACTATTATCACTAATGATAAAGGTACAGACCTCGCACGGTACAGAGCTGCCTTAGAAATAAATCTCAGGCAGTTTCACAAAACAAGTGCCTAATTAGGGCTCATCTGCACCCCTTGTTACAGTTTCCAAATGAAATCAAAGCACTCCCAGTCCTCTGTAAACGCCTCTTACATTTAACCGTTTGTCTTGAAATACAGACTTCAATTTTAAAATATGCACAGATACCTAAAGATCAAGTGATCTGAATCTATTTGTGCATATTTAAACACTGCTGGTATCTTAGGATTTTGTTTAATGTTAGTATACCAGTAAATTCCTTGATCTGTAAAGAGTCTGAGATTCTCAGTGAGGCCATACTCACACAGTAGATATTTAATTTATACTATTCACTGGAGGGACCTTTTGAACAATCCTCTGCTTTTGGCATCTCTCAGCTAGAGCATGTGTTGAAAAAACACTTAATTATAGAAAATCACTGGAAAGCTAAAATAGTTCTCAAACTTTCATGGCTTTTCATACTTACTGAGGATGCCACTGGCTTTCTGGGGGAGGGGAGGAGAAGGGGAACTACAACACAGGCTTTTCCCCTGTTGGAGAGGATTCGCGTTAAAAAAAATGAATCCTACATTTCTATTGAAGTTGTGGAATTCAGTCATTTTCATATGAGCAAATTATCAAGGGGCGTAATTGTTAAGCACTACTTAAAGGGCACTGAAAACACTCCTACCGCTCCAAAAGAATAAATACCCCCTATTTCTTACAGTACCATAACCCTATTTCTAATGCCTCCTTCCTCTTCTTAATGTAAAACACAGCTAAAATTCATCACACTGAGTAATGTACTTATTTTATGCACAAAGCAAAATCCTAAATGTATTTATCCAGTGAAAGTCTTTATGCACATATTTTCTAATACCGATGTGAAAATTAAAACCTTAAGGGTAAATATGGCAGAAACACTAACAAACTTCATTTATTAAACCATGTAAAATAATCCTCGCTCTTTAGTTGCCTCCAACAGGATACAGCATCCCAACTAGTGGCACAGGCAATAACCCTGCTCTAATAAGTAACGCAGGAACCTGCTGAAGGCAAAATCAATAGAGCCCGATTCCCAAATTATCTGAATATTTAGTTTTTCAAACATTACACACCAAGATCTTTCAGAGCCAGCTTATCTTTTTCTGCCTTTCTAAGCTAACTGCATAAGTACTGCTTGTAAAAACTATTTGCCCATGCAAAGTGAAATAATCACAATGCCATGCTCATTTACACACAAAATGATTTTGTGTCCCATTGTGCTCACAGTTGTTCAGCTCTCTAGGGGTGATTAAACTAGCTATGCTGCTACAGCTTGAGATGATTTCACTGAATCGTTTCTCCATGAAGTTGCTTCTTTGCTAAGCTGTTATTTTAACCATAAAAGGTAAACAGAAGGCAGTTGTAAGAGCTCCATTCAGCTCCGTGCCCAGGGCTATAACCCTGGGGCAGAGAATGCTGAAAGACTGCAGAATTTTCCAGGGTGTTGCCTTTCTTGCTCTAAAGCCTTCAGGAATACTGTTCATTTAATACACACTCTAGATGATACATTTCAGATCCTACTAAAAGAAAGACTTCAAAAGTGTAAGAACTTTTGGGCGGATGAAGCTTTCCCACCTCTGCACATAGCCCGGGGCCATGGTAACCAATACTGCTGTTGATGTTGGGAAAATACAGTAGAAATAAACTGCAGAGAGCAGAGCAGACAGATAGGGACAAGGGGGGTGAAAGGTTGCAGGGAAGAAACGGGCAGCAGTCTGGAAGGGATAACGAGAAAAAAGGGAAAAGAATGAAAAAGGAGGCGGCTCCGAAGGAGGGACAAAGTTAAATCAAGGAGCAGGCACTTAAAAGACTACAGATGGGAAGCAAGACTAATTAAGGATGTAAAAGCGCTTTGTTTCTAAAGTTTATTGTTGCCAGGATAAAAATTAATTGAAACTAATGCTGTTATTCACTCGTGCAGTTTAATTCCTTCATGCACATTTGAGAGGCGCAGTGAGAGCGGCAGGTTTGGGGACCCGCCGCGCAGCAGCTGGCTCTGCGGGGAGCGGGGGCAGCGGGGCCGCCGGACCCCCGGCGCGGCACCCCCGCCCGGGCGCCGGGGGAGGCCGCTCCCCCCTCCCCGGAGACCTTCACCGCTCCACCAGCCCAACCCGGAGAGCACCGCGGGCGGCAGC
>JAHREE010000429.1:7442189-7587724 GCA_033628505.1 Tringa tobata
GCGGGGCCCCCCGCTGTGAGGGGGGATCCCTGCGGGGCACGGAGGGCCCGGCGGGCTGCGGAGGGGCTCTCCCCGCGGCTCGCTGCAGCCGCGCCGTGTGAGGCGAGGCTCCGTGAGGGCAGGCGGGGGCAGGCCCGCACCCCGGGCCCAGCCGCCCGCAGGCCCGAGCGGGAGGAGGCGTCCGGGGAGCTCCCGGAGAGCGCGGCCCTCCCAGAGGTAGAAGGCGGTGGGGCTCCTAATTAACGCCGTGTGGTAGCCTGAGCTGTGTTACGGGGCTCTCCTGAGTATTGCAGCAACAAAGGTATATTTTAGGGTTCAGTTAATTAAAAATTACTTACAAATCTGCCTAGGTCCTGTGTTGCACTTAAATAAACGCTGCTGTTGTGGCTGTGCCACCGAAGAGACACGCCGTATTGAGGCAGTTAGAGCAGCAGTTTGAGGAACCTCCCGTGGAGCTCTTTCTCTGCTGGTTTCAGTCATTCCTCATCGGATTCTGTCCTGGCGCTGGCTGTGGTGGGAGAGCAGGGGGGTCCCTGCCCTGGGGGTCCCCGGAGAGCAGCAGCGCGGGGCCCCGCCACAGGCCTGGCTCTCGGGGAGCGGTTGTAAGGGCTCCAGCGTGGAGCAGGTTTGAGGGCCTGGGCATGGCGATGTGCTGGGGTGAAGTGTTGGCAGGAGTCCCCTGGAGAATGATAGACGCATAGACTGGTTTAAGTGGGAAGGGACCTTAGAGATCATCTAGTTCCAACCCAAGATAATGACGATAATACGAACTAGCTTCTGATTTCATTTTATAGTAAGTACCATTTTTGGGGGGTGGTGGTGGTAATTTCAATTATATGTGGAAGTGTCTAATATATGTTTTCTTTAGCTATATCGATATATATTTTATATAAGCTCAGTATCAGCAGGGCACTTAAATACATATTTGTAGTGTGAGAATGTGTGACTTACTTGTTTGCAGTAGTGTGGTTCAAGCAAATAACTTGATTGAAAAAGCCTGATTTTTTTTTTTTTTTTAATATACAAATATGTGCATTTATATGTTTATCTTGGAGTTTGATAATAAGGGAGAAGGCCTCGTCCCGAGAGCTAAATTGAAAGGAAATAATACAGGAGTTGGATTCTGTATGAATAGGGACTTAATAAATCTAGCCATCTCAATATCTGTAAGCTCTGGAGTTTCACGCTGCATTGCAAAGCATGGCAAGCTTTTCTCAACTCTTGGGCTTTTTTTTTTTTTTTTCCCTTCAAGGAATACTGTGCCAACACTGCTGACACTTGGCTTCCCAGAAATAGATGCTTGATTCTAGTGTTTGTATCCTGAAATTATGTTACTGTTTATTTGTGGATTATACAAATTAGCAGAGTAGTAAGTAAAATTCTGTTTGATGAAGAGAAATACTGTATTTCTAGGATAGAAAACACTCAGTATAGCAAATTATGAGTCAGTTCTAAGAAAATGTTGGCATAAACTTCTTAAATAGGACAACGAATACTTTAATATTTTGCTTTTATCAAAAAATATTCCAAACAGTACTTTATCTTGAGTTTTTGTACTTCTATAAATACGGAAAAGAAATAATTCTCTTTGTTGAAGAATATAGCCAAAAATATCTGTTCCAAAGTACAGATATCTGGGAAAGCTTGCCAATCTGCGGTTGATGTTTGGAAGCAAAGCATGATCTTTCTTGAGCAGTTTTAAGGAAAAGGATCACTTAATCATGCAAGATTACTTTCTATTATTTTGAGAACAGTTACTGATTGCTTAAAAGAAAACCACTAAGAGCGCTTCTATCTCATTTCACAAATGCCTCTTATGAAGATTGATTGTGGTAGTTGATTTGTAGTCTTAGGAACTGAATTTCTCGGCCGTCTGCTTCTACATACAGCTTAAAAAAAAAATCTCAGTCTGAGGAAAGCACCAGAAGTACTTGTCTTGATACCTAGATCCTCGGTCCCTATATGCTGCGTAGAATAATTTTGTGAAAAAAGCTGATGGGATCAGGATAGAATAATTTTGTGAAGATGCTGATGTTTTAAGGAGAACTGCTTGCCTCTGCATGGCTTGCAAATGCTGTTCCTCTTACAGATTTGATGACTCTTTTAACATGGGCAGAAGCAAGCAAACAACAAAAGCCCGGATGCTATTTAACAGTGCAGTTAGCAGAACAGCGCTTGTAGTGTTCTAGGGCTCCTCATTATCTCCTTACTTGAAAAACATAGTATTGGTTCAAGAGCGTGTCCAGGGCTGCAGTTAACTATGCTTATTGGATAAATTGAGTTGTCACAAGCTGCATATAAGAGTATTTCATCCTTTGCAGAGCAACTGGAGAAGCAATAATTTTAGGACCAAAGCTCACTGGCAGCTCTGCTCAAAGCTGCAATTAAAACACAGGAAGCTTTTAATACGAATTAATTGTTTGGGGGGAGGAACTATAAGTGACAATTTATTGGTGAGAATTATAGCACGCTTGCTACCTTCTATGCAAATAACAGTTCTTAGGTCTTCTCCTCACATGCTGTTACGTACCAATGTCCATCCTGTAACTTAAAACTCTTCCCTGGAATAGCTCCGTTAAGAAATCAAGGGAGGAATCACTTAAGGAAGACCAAAGCCAATCTCACATGGATATCTGGTGATCTAGTGGATATTTTCCTTCTCACATTCAGAACTTTTATGAACCAAGTTCTGGCCTCTCTTCATCTACAGGAAACTTGGTCATGCAATTTAATGGGGGGGTTTTGTGGTGCCTGATAGTTATGCTAATAGAGTGCTAACTTTGTGATATTTAATGTTTACAGTGTTAATAGCAAAAGATAATAGCTCAGGCTTTATTGCGTTGGAGATTTTTAGTATGTTATTTATAGATCTGAAACCTACAAGATATGATATAAAAGCCTTCAATATGAAAAATGTTACATTTCTGAGCAGACAGTGAGAAAATTGCCTTTTAGAGGTCAAAACTCCCAACGCCTCTGGCAACATGGCCTTGATGTCATTTGACAGGGTGGAAACACAGCCCTTCATGGGAATAAACAGCCAATACCTGCATGATTCATTTTGTTAGGAGGGTTCTCCCATTGTTGCTAGGCAATATTTGCTAGGTGGAGTTAAAAAAAAACACAAAACAAACCAACAAAAAATCCAGACAACAAAATCCCCAAAATAATGCAACTGCTTTTTCCTCGGAATAATACTTCTTCTTGCAGGTTGTCTTGCTATTGATACTGATTTTTATTCTTTTTTTTTTTTTTTTTTAAATTAGGTGGTAATTTCTCCTTTCTGCAGAATTACTAGGAGAAGCATCAACTGTATCCCAACAGATGCCTTCCCCTCTGAGAGGCAGGGAGGGAAAGAGGCGGGAAAGGGTTGTCACCTGGTCAGCAGAAGGTTTCCTTTCTGTCTTCCTCCCTCTGTACCTTCTTAGAGCTGTCTGTTTGGAAATGCTCGGCTGTGTTGTGATGTGCAATTCTTAGAGAAGAAACATGGCAGAGACCAGCAGACATTCATTTGAAATGATTTTCATTCACTGCATTCTGGAATGGACTTGAAAGCAGGTCTCAGAGGCAACTTGTATGTACCAGTTTGTCTTACATATTTATTTTTGACAGACTTGAATCTTCAGGATGGTATTCTATCAAGTGACATACCCACTCAGTGTGATGTGTGTCTAAAAATAGGTCATTGTCAAAGGACAGGAAAGGAATAGTAAAAATTTATAAACTAAACCATTGCAGTCTTGCGTGATAGCACGCTCGGAAGCTGAGGTAATGCTGTGTTCAAAATTATAGCTTTCCATGGATTAGTTTTGTAGAATAATATATTAGCATTGCATTTATCAGAACAAGAGAAATCTGTAGAGCCTGCAACCGGCTAGCTAATGCTGATGGGTTACTCCTGACGCAGCAGTTTGAAAATCCTTAAGTAAAACAAACCAGAGCTCATCTCAGAAGGTAGCAGAGTTGGACCAAACTTTGCTCTTATGCTTAAAATATCACCGATTTCAAATAACTCACTTTTCATGTGTTAAATCATATCATAAAGCATTTATTAAATGCTGGGATTTAGGCACTTGGGTTTGAAAATGTTCCTGCTTTTTGCATTTGGCCACTGTGAATGGAATTTTTTTCTTTTTTTTCTCTAGAGTAAGTATTGGCAGGCCTGAAAAATAAAACCACTAAGAAATGACCCTGTTTAAAAACAGAGCATCAGGAAAGGGATTTTTGCCATCATCTTAAATAACCTGTTGATGCATAAAAATGTGTGGGTTTTGGACTGTAACAGAGAAATGCATTTTTTTTCTGGTTATGACACAGTAGTATAAGCACTACTATGTAAGTAAGGCCTGGACCATAGCTACACAGGTGGTGTATGTTTTGGTGTTTAACTGCAGTGTTTTTACTGCAAAGCAAATAGAAGGACTAATATTTAGTTCAGGATAGACCGTAGGAAGTGGTCAGTAGAGGAGTAAATACATCTGTGTATAGGGTTACATGAATAGGGTTTGAAGTTACCAGGTAAAGGGGTAGGCAAGAAATAAAGGGGAAGTGTGACATCTGGTGGAAAGATGGTATCAGGAGCAAGAGATCGGGTAATGATAAACGGGCTTATTTGACATGAAAATGCATTACGTGATGTTTGAAAACATGTATACCACTGCCAGAGATGAAACCCAGATGAGAGACTTACCTTGTGTCTCGTAGTGTCCAAACCAGATGATTATATTCTTAATAAATAGTGATCTCTTTTTCTAAGATGCTAAAGAAGAAGCCTCCCCAAACCCTTAATCTACACTATGAATAAATTAATATGGTACAGGCCTAACTACCTTTGAAGATCAAAATAAATTTGTAGAAGGAAAATCATCATAACTACCTAGATGACATATTCTAGCACTTTTTTTAGAAGCTGGAGTTCTTTACTGAGTCTTCTGTAGTACTCCTTCCAGGTCCATGTCCCGAATTACCGGGACAGTCTGCTGCATAGCCCCCTTGCTGGTCTGGGGGATACTGGTCTGATACTGACGGGGAGATGGAACTGCAGGAGCCCAGCGCTGGAGCCCTGGGTTGGTTTCTGTCCCCTTACAGCTGGCTGGATGCTGTGAGCATGCTCTTCTGCGCTGTGTGGGCACACAGTACTATCACACGCAGGAGGGAGGAGAATAAGGGTAAGAACTCCGTAGAAGAAGAGAGGGGGAAAGTGGAGATACCTTTTGTTTGGTGTCATATTGCTCCAGTTGGAACTTGCCGTCCTTCAGCTAGGAGAACTTGCATGAAACTAGAGTGGGCTCAGAGCCGCAGAGATCCTGCTTTATTATATTTATTTCCAAAGTCTTATAGTATGTTGTGGAAAAACAGTCTGCAATTCATTGGAAAATCTTTGTACTAAGGATGTTCAGGAAGCTCCTAGCTCAGCCGAGAGGCACAGGGGAAAGAAAATAAGAAAATTCATCTTAATCTTTCAGCTCTGCCTTAAAATGTTGGATTCTTCTGAGGTTTCATTCCATATGATATTGATCATCCATGTCACTCTGAGATTTTTCTGTGTTATGACTTTACTACTGAAAGATTGCTTTATCCTAACCATGGTACAAGTTCAATCACAGCTCTGCTTTGTAGTACAGGCTCATCCCCTGTGCATAACTTCCCCCCCCTACCCTCAGTCATGTGGGATTTTCCACTTCATCAAAAGGCAACGGGTCTTGAGCTTGTCTTGTTTGTTATGCCTTTTTCTTCTATTTTTAATGTTAGCATATCACTTGCTAGAACAATGTATTATAAAAGAGTTCTGTGTCGCAGTTGGCAGTGACTTTTTCTTGCTTTGGGGGCAGACTCCATCTGCGAGTTTTCGCCTGCTTGCTCAGAAATAATGCTTTTTGGAAACTGACCGGTTCAAGCAGAGAAACTAGTTAGTAAATCCCTGACAGGTCTGGCATTGCAGTCATTTAGCCCCAGCTGGAATGGGATAGACCCGTCTGAGGTGGCTGGATTTTAACATCAGCATGAGTGAGTAACCTGTTCCTCTGGTCACCTCATGGTTAGTGTCACAAATGGGTGATATTTTTGAATTGTGATGGTTTAGTACCACGACAAATAAAATACATTGTTTACTCCAAAGAGGGAAGTGTTCTGCTGTGCCGGCAGAACTGAAATGCAGCTTTCGTTAGAGTTTTTGCTGATCTAAATGGGGTTGAGTAGAAGGCAGCTGTGGTACAGAGTTTGCTGGTTGGCTCTGGTGCAGTTCAGTTCAGTGTTGAACGCTTCCTTCCCAGTCTACCTCCTCCTCAGTGGGGCAGTGATTACCCTTTTCTGTCTGTGTTTGCTGGGATGGATTGTGTAGGCACTCTCATACTCGTGGAACCACAACAATTAAAATCAGTTAACTCCCAGTTACTGCACAAAGACTGGGTGTAGGCCAAACTTCACTTTCTTTTTCATGGTTTTATGTTTTATCAAGTTAGGGGCAAACAAGCCTTATGCTTTTCTTCAGGGAACCCAGTTATAGCAGTCAGTAGCTTTCTGAAGATTGTGTGTAGAGTGTGTAGATAGAGAAACGGCCCTATTAAAAAAGGGTCAGATACTCTAACTGTTTTGGAAATTTAAGTGAGAAACATAATTTTTAGGGAAATTGAGGCCTTTAAAAGATCTCTAGACCTAACATTAAAAAAGTAATAATCAAACCGGAAGTTTTGATTGACCTGAGAGCAGGACTGACAAGTTTTGGTTCTCAGCTCTGTATATGTGAGGAAACCATTCTCCTTCTAACTAAATTATAACTGGTGATGGTACTGAGCTTGTGTGAGAACAGGGTGCTTTCTTAACTGCAAATGGGATCTTGGTCTGAAAATATCTTAATAAATTCATTGAATGGACTTCCTTCTGTAGTGTACTCTTACAATTATAAGCCCCTCATTTTTGCCCAGAGCATCTACTTAGATACTATAAAGTGAAAATAATCTTAATGTCACTAAATGAGAAAAAAATGTATTGCCTTGGAGAGAAACAAAATGGGGAGGGGCATTGGGGAGGGGATTGAGGAAGGGAACTGTACAGAATAATATTTGCTTTTGTAGGCACCAGGAGAAAAATATCCTTTGTTATTTTGAGAATAATTTAAAAAATGTGTTTGCAGCTTGCAATGTTGCAGCTTTTCAGCAACAGCTTTAAATGTTTGACTATGCAGATATGCTACACAGCCTTTGAGAAAGCTGATAGCTTGCATTTGTGCATTACTGGTACTGATGACGGGGTATGTGGTAGCTGTTCTGGTAGCCTGTGTTGGGGGAAGAAGAGGAAGGGTTCCTTGAGAGCATGTTGGAAAAAAAAAAATAATCTGATGGAAGCCAAAAGTTAGTGAACGTAGGATGTGAAACTTGCGTATGGAAATATACCACTGGATGCCACTGTTGCTTCATGGAATGTCATACTGAAATAAACATAGGCTCTGCTTGTTTGAAAAATTCTGCTTTTCCTTCACTCTCATCTTCTTAGTTCTTTATTACTTTAATCTTTGTTCATATCAAAGGAAAGGAGAAATCGTGCCCCACTTATTCTCTCCAGCAACATGGTGATATGGTTCCCGTATCTAAAAGTGACAGCTTGTCATAGGAAAGGGAATGACACAAAGTTTTGTCTCCCTCCCCCCCCCTCCTTCTAAGGTAAAATCTTCTTCTTGTAAAGATGAAAGGTTGAGATGAAAGACCAGCTAGTTTTCCTTGTAACTAAATTCCTTGTCTCTGACTCTGAATCCTGCGTTAGTCACAACTAGATTTGGACACTGAGCCTTTATTCCTATTTTAATGTCATCCTAGGGAGCAGGGCAGGAGGTCAGTTTTGCAAATGCCTGTTTATTTCCTTTCCCAAGTGTTGGGTATTTTGTACTTGAAAGAATGTTTTCTGCTTGTTAGAATTTTTTCCTCCTTGGGGGAAGCAGGGAGGGTGAAGGTCATCAGGTGAATTTTTGATGGCTGTTGCTTGTTTTCATAGGCTCCTTTTGTAATCATCTGATTAGCAACTCTGGGACTTTTCTCTAAGTCATACAGTGGGGTCTTTTATATTTTGGCTTTTTTTTTTTTTTTGACTGAAGCAATGCCCTAAATTTAATTTAATTAAATGAAATCAAAATCTGAAAATGTGAAGCCTAATTTTCAGATGTTTGTTCTTTGTATTCTGCATGCAGCTAATTCCTATGCTTTCCTATGGGAGAAGAAAAATAAACGTCGGGAAAAAACCTGGGAGGAAGTGTCATGGTGGTGTATGCAGCCTGCCAGCCTGGCTTCCTCGGAGACGGTGACCACCTTCTGCTGCGCGCCTGCTTCCTTGGGTAAGCCCAAAATATTGTTGGTTCCATAAAGCGCTAGCCTAATTAACCACAGTAGAAATGTGGAGAAAAGGCAAACACGATGGAAACGGTGTGTTGAGGCTGTGGAGGAGCCCTGAGAAGGCAGGTTTATTCTCTCTCGGCGAGAGGAGCAGACAGCAGGGCTGCAGCCCGCGGGCCTCGGCAGCGCCATGGAAACGGCACAGGAGCACTGCATCCCTCGCATCCCTCCGGCGCTCCAGCCCTGGTGGCTCTCTCTCCTGCTGATCAGAAGGCAGCAGCACCCACGCAACCTGTGTGGGGCTGCGGGAGGGGGAAGGTTAAAATGCGTCCTGCTTCACAGCTGGCTTGTAAAGGAGATGAGGGGGGGGTTGAAGGACCAAGTAATTGTGCTAAGTTTATTGTCAAAGACGGAGCAGCAGCTGCAGCACAATTCCCTGTGCTGGATATCTGACAGCCAGAATGCTGTTTAATTGCTACTGTTCACTGTTAACTCTCCTCTCTCATCTGGAACATGGGCTGAAGTTTTGCATGGGTAAGATGTCGTAATCCAAGTTTTCCAGTGCCCAGGACTGGATGCTAATATTCCATGGGTGTAGGTACCGAAGGGAAGCCTGCCAGCAGAGCCGCTACTGCTGTTGATGCCACATAAACTTGTAGCGGTGACCCAGATAACATTGTGACTGACACAGTAAGTTACAGTGTCAGGAGAAATAAATGTCTCCTCAGCCCCTCGCAGAGCTCCAGCTGTGCCACGGTACCTGCCCTTAAGCCCCATCTACCCAAGAAACTGACCCACTGCTGACGGGCTCTGGGACTTGCTGGGCTTTGCTCAGTTATGAACTAGGTGTATACGTAGGGTTAGGAAATACATGGTGCTTGCAATTATTTGGAAATTATGGTAATTTAGTTTATTTATTAAAGGACCTCTCCAAAATGGTTGCCTGGGCTCTGCCATGTCTGAGGATTCCTGGCAGTCATTTAAGTGCGACAGCTCTCTGGAGAGCACTTTTGTGCTCTCTCTCCTCATCTGTCAGCCTCTTCTCTGTTTCTGCTTCTGGCCTAGACCTGGGAGAGGTCTAGTGCTTAAATTATCCCTCATGTAGCTCTGCAATCACCGTGTTTTCATCTCATCCTTATCCTGAGGTTGAAATCACAATTCTCATTGATACTATACCATGCAAAGAGAAGGTTCTGCCTGTTCTTACTGGCTTGTAGTAGGACTGGTTTCATTGCTGAAGAATTCTCAGTGGCTATGCCGTGGCTCGATGTTGTGAGCTTGCTCAGACAATAAAATGTGAGGTACAGTAAGATGAAGAAGCAGGCATCTTGCTGGTATTTGTGGACAACAGCCTAAATAGATTATTGTTACCTTTTGTGGTTTGCAGCTGAACGAAAATAGCTAAATGAAGTGTGACTTTTGCACATGAAGGCCTGGGCTTTTTTAATAGAGTGTAAACTGGTGAAAAGTGAGTAAGATGGCAGGATTCAAGCCTGTGTTCTTGAAAGGTTGTGGTGAGGTTAGCTAACTACCTACCATAGAGGTTAAAGCCAGAGAAGGATTAAAAAAGCATGGCATACAAATGAAATACTTAAGCTGCTGCCTTTTTTTTCCCCAGAGTTTGCTTGCTTTGTTCCTTGTTCATGTGCAGAAGACCACTGCTGAACACTGTCCCCAGGCTTCCTCTTTACTGGCAAGTACATATATGCGAAGATGAGGCATACTTCCACATGAAGCTCCTTTTGAGTGTTCTGTAAACGTGCAGAATTCAGTTCCTACTGCATCAGGACCCTCTTGAAGATAAAAATTCATAGCCGTGACATCTTTTGTTAACTGGAAGCCTTAATACATGTAAACAGTAAACCCCACTGCCAGAAATGGCAAAGAAACGTTCTGTATCTTTTACAAGAAGTAATAGACAAAAAGAGCAAATGTGTTTTGGAGCAGAGGTGGTAAGTGCTTTTCAATGCCACAGGCATTCTCAGGGGTGGGCATATGGCTCTCTATGTGTGTTTATAGCCATGAATCATTATGAAGCAGAAACCAGTTGGTTTTACCCCATGTAAACCTCTGCTTGCTTTTCTGTTTGAGAGCAGCAGCTCATTATTTTTGCTTTATTTGTAACCATCAAAATCCAATGTTTGTATAAATCTTAAAGGTGACATCTTCACAATGTGGGTCTTCGCTCTACAGTCCTTGCCTTTCATCCTGCTGCAGTATGTTAAAAAAGTGAGCGTAACTGTTTGCAGCCTCTTCTGTGGGGGTGATCTTTGTAAATGTATCTGGTCTCTTAGGGGGCGTTGCATCCTCTGGCTGCTGGTATATGGAAAGTGCATTGGTACAAAATCATTTCTAACTCTTTCAGTTGGTGCTGGATCTCTGTGCTGCTTCGCTGCAAGTCTCTTCAAACTCTGAGGAGATTTTTGAACAGCTCCTAGCTCATAAACAACAGCTTCCCCCATGATAACCCCACAGCCTCTCATTTTGTTCCTTCAAGTTTATGTCTCCGTGTCACCAACCTAGTCATTAGACCAATTATTATTTAAGCTGATTGTGAATTCTGGTTTGGACTCTCTGATTTTGTAGGGCGTAATTAGAGAAGGCGTTTTTCCCATCAATTTGTGCTATTCATGGAAATGTTATCACTTACAAAAGATACAGAATAGACATTTGTAGGTTCCTTCTTTTTAAAAAGTGATTGAGTAAAAGTGCATGGGAAAGGTGAAGCTCCCAGCTGACTTCTAGAGACACTCTTGGCCTTGCTACAAACTAGATATTTAGAGATGTGATGCTGGTGTTTCACAACATGTTTATAATTTCCAAGGATTTGTGTGTTTAAAAAAAACATTAGTACTGTAAAGTAAAAGACTGTACAAAATGAAAGTAAGTTGCATTGCTGTCTTTTCATCCAAAGTACTTAATGATCTAAGAGAGAATGCAAAAGGGCCAAGTGTTGCCCTAAATAGCATGAGAACTGCAGCTCTGTGTGGAGAAGTACACATCTTGAATTGGTAAAAAGGAGTTGTATTAATTATATGGCATACCACACTACACATGAACACCATTAAAAAGTCAGCCTTTAAATCTTAAAACACTTCCAGTTCCTACTATCCTCATTATTAATGTCCATATTCTACATTGATGCTGCTGGCAAGAGGTGAAAGCCATCCAGGGTGAAAAGAAATTAGTTTCATTTTCCAGTAATTATGGGGAAAATTCTGTTCGCTGGCTGTAGTCACCCTCTCGAGTTATTCTAGTGCTGCTGGTTAAAAAGAACCTGATCTATGGTGTTTTGCTAATGATCAACAGTTTTAGAAATGACATTTTCCAGCAGCACAGCCTCTATTATTGGGACAATTTTTCCCTCTTGGGCAGCTGCCAGATCTTTCAAAACCACTGGGAAAGCTTATGAACGGCAAGGTTGTCTTTTTTTCACCACCACCCCCCCTTTCTTTTTAAACTTGATATCACTATTGCTTGAGATGCAAACTAATGTTTCCAGTTTTCAAAGCAAAAGGCCACCTCCTCCAAGACACTCATACAAACAATTGATGGCTGAGGGGAAACAAATAGTTGTTTGTATCACAACTAGGTAAAGGAAGAGACGTATGGCAAGAATGAAGTGGAAACGACAGGGCAGCATGCTGAGGTAGTGGCTGTCTTACAGTGTGGGGAGTTCTATATGGGTAAATAAAGTATCTTAATTTGTCAGGTGCATTTTCCTGTTCTTACTTCAGATGGGCCATTTATTTCATAAAGTTGAATGACAGAAGAGTAAAAGATTGCAGGAGGAAGATCATGATGCGTTTTGAGAGATGCATCCTGGAGGCCTGAGTAGGTACCTCCTGTTGAGAAATATGAAGGTTTGGTTTGTTCTTTCTCGTTGTTCTAAACTGGATCTATGTGGCACTTGAAAACACCAGTGGTCAAACCCAGACCTGGCAACTAGGTGACTTTCTGCTGGAGTGTACAGTGTTGCTCTTATAGTTAATTGCCAATTTTAATCATGTGAAGTTTTGATTCTACTTCACCAGACTTCCCATGCACCCATTTATAGTGTCTTGTAAAGGACTAATGACAGTTCAAGTCTGAGCAATAGCTTGGATATTTAATTTGTGTGACCATTTCCCTATTTACAATAAATTCATTGTTCAAGTGGCCTTGCACTACCTGTGGCCACCTGCAAAACTTCTGTGACATTTTCAGTGACATTGTGTGAAATGCTGTGTGGTGTGTGCTGGGGGACATGGCAGGGGATGGTGACACTGCTTGAGAGTGATAGACTAGCCACAGAGAAATGAGGAGTTCCTACTAGGAACTCCTTGGGATGGCTTTTGCCTTGGTGTCCCTAGATTGGTTTGAGACTTTTGATCTCCATCAAGCTTCATTGTTACAATTTTTGTCTTTGAAGAACTAATTGAAGCGCTTACCTTTTAATTACATTGATTCTGCTTCAGATGATCCTGGCTGTAGTAACTTGATCTTTGAAGCAGCTCAGCAGTCTCTGATCAAGAGTTACTTAAGCTTCTGGTGCTTAGTATTGTACTGCTAAATGAAGGCAGCATTTTCTTTCATTCACTTCTTTCTGAAAGAACAGACTGTACTAAAAAAAAAATAATTTCTTTTCTTGGATAATAGGTCCATTAAGAACCTGCAGCATGAAGTGTTGTCTTGGTTTGAGGTAAAACAGAACCAACTTTGTCATTTGTTTTTGTCACCAGCCCAGCCCAAATCATAAGTGTCATAACTTAAATACTGTTGGTTAAGGAATTTAATTAGGTCTTAGTCTTTCTTTTTCCACCAAGATACCAAAACTGGAACATGGGAGTCTGCAGATATTAAAACTGCAGCAAGATGTTTTACATAAATAGTTTATACCTTTCTGTCATCGGATAACTTATGTAATAAAATGTCTTTATTCTTTAAGGCTACAGGCAGGCAGTAGGATGCAAGAAAAATATACTGGGACAAGCTATATAAGACTTCCCATAGAACATCAGAATTGTTCTTCTGCAGAGTATGAAATCTTGCCTTTGGCACTGAGCTATATTGAATGCTTCAGAAGGGAATGAAAGGGAAAACCTTTCTCTAAGCAGGAAGGTAACTTTGAATGCAGAGCTGGTATGTGTGGATTTCTACCCCTTTTCCATTTGGTGCTTTGATTTACTTTCCCTTTGTCTTGGCTGGCTGTGCTACAATGCTGTTAGTTTTTTCAGTTCTTTGGAGCAGAAAAAAACTAACACAAAACTGGTATTGGTGAACTCTGCAGCTGATCAAATGCTGTATACACGGTTGTTTCTGTTTTATGGTAGATATCATAAGATCTCACACTGTTATGGTATGGTAGAAGGTACGGTGTCCTTTTTATTTCAGTGCTTGCTTAACACCTGTCTTTGATCAAAGTTAATGCTTGTTTTGAGGTGTGTTTGGTAAAAGCTTAAAAAAAAAAAAAGCAGCAGCCATGCATTGAGCTATTATGTATATTTAAGGTAAAAGCTGGAGTTTCACTCCCTGTGTCTGGGGATCCCTTTCTGACCTAAAGAAATAGCACTGAGTCCCGTACCTGTGGGTGGGCTGTCCAGCTGTCTTTAACGCCATTAAAGACCTCTATGGGCCCTCAAGACTGACCTCGCCTGTGTTGTGAGCTTGAGCTTTGATTATCCATTTAGCCTTCAGCAGTTCCACCCCGGGGCCAGTCCTGGCCCAGCCACCCAGGCGTGTGGGTAGTGTGTTCTCCCTTGGGCACATCCTCTAGTGCTTCTGCCGAGCCAGTTCTTCTTCCCTCCAGTGCCTCTGCGTGGTCCTTCCATTCCTTTTGCCCCGTGGCTGGCTTTCTGCACAGCACAGGTTCCTTGCCCTCCCCGATTTTCACTGTACTGATTTTTATGCCCTAATCTTGAGGGACCACTGAATGAGGGAGGGCATCTACAGTGAGCTGTAATGGACTTTGGCTACCTGACCTGAAATAGGCACCTGTAGCCACTGTAGCCCACCTTCCCTTGCACTGAGCCCTGTAAAGCAACCCGTGCAGTGTTTTGTGAGGGCATGTCATCTTGTGGGATCAGGGGAATGATGTAGAAAATTTTTTAAATGTCAATGAGGAGCAAAATTCTTTAGGCTTTTAATCTTAGTGAGTTTTCGCTTGATTTAGTCAAAACCTTCCCAGATGCTAGTTTCCAGTGAGACTAAACTCTGAAAATGTGAAGACTTGAGGGTCTGCCTGATTCAGAGGCGGGATCAGTATCGGTCTAATGGGACCTTGGCTGAAACTTTAATTACAAGAAGACAGTAAAAAGCACTGTTTAAGAAAAAAAAAACTCCCCTTATCTAATTTTGTTGCTAGTCTAGTCAGGCTAAAAATTCTCCTTAATCTTAATGATTAGTAAGTTCTTCATTTCTGAGAGATTTATAGTGGTGTTAAATAAATTACAAATTATTCGAAGGCAGTATATTAAAGGAGATCTAATCAAGATATCCAGAATATTGTGACACATTTAAATCCCATAATATTTAAAAAAACCATTTTTGAGGAAGTAAAGATACTTTATATACAATTAGAGACAGTATGATTAATAACCTTGGGCTCAGATTCGATGGCTTCCTTTGGGATTTGAGTATTTTCTATATCTCTAGAACCAAATATATGCCTTAATTACCAATCAAACAGTCAATGAAGGCAGAACTGAAGTGTGGATGTATATACTTGAATTTGCATTAGCATTTCTTCCACAGATGTGGATTAGTGAGACTGAGTGTATCTTCAGGTTTCCATCACTCTCAGGAAGAGTGTGAATCCATGTTATGAGCTTAGATTTTCAAAACTCCCAGGCTTGTCTGTTTCGCATCATATGGTATTTTTGCCACACGCTAAACCTGCAAAAGATAGGCCCAAGTCCAAAGGCAGGTGCATTTAAAATGAGCTGGGAACATTCAGACCATTTAAATCCAGACCACTAGTTGGGCAGGGCAGTGTAGTTTCTCCACAGCCCTGTTTCTTTATGGATGTTTCAGGAGGGAGAGGAGATTGTGATAGGTGAGAAACAAACACAGCTGGATTGAAACCATCCTGGTTGCAGATAATCTGAATTGAAGACAGGAAGTGGAATAAGATACTTCAGAGATTGGCACCCTCCTAGGTTGCTGCAAAGTCAGTGGGTGGGCAATGCTCCTTACGTAGCAAACCATGGCAGCGCTTCCCTTCTCCTGCGGGGATGGAAGAACTGATGCCTCCAAAGCCAGTGGGATTGGGAAGCTCAGGATTTTGAAAGGTGTTTGTTACTCCAGGGTGCTTTGCTTGTCAGATACACCTGCAAAGGAACTGATTTCTGAGTTGAAGCTGGGGAGTAGGAAAATGTGTTCGAAACCAGCCTTTATTGTAATTCTGGGCATTCCTTATTTCTCATAGTTTGGAATGATGAGTAGTGGGGGAGAAGTAGCTCCTTGTAAAAGAGGGAAGAATGGATAAATGGTGTATACTGTTTGGGACCTCACTAGGCAATGCAACAATGCAGAGGGCATCTTCTGTGGGAGGGGGCATGGATTCAACTAAACTCATTTTCCACTGAATTAAGTTAAGGCAATAAAAGGTTCATTAACTTCATCAGAATGTCCAGATACCACTGAAAACCAACTAATGTGGAAATCCGTTTCATCAGAGCGTTAGCACTCTCAAGTATGGACCAGCTCTGGCACAAGTCAAATTTTTCTTCAGTGTTGTCTTGCTAAGGAAAAATGGGAATGGGATTTTTATTATTGACTCTGCTGGGCTTGTCCTGTCCTGGGCAGTCAGGGCTCTCTGCTGCCTGTTCAGCTGGACTCGAACGAGTGGGCTCAATTCGCTGTTGTTGATCATATTACTTTGTTTTTTACCATCTCCACCATTGCCCTGCCCAGACACAGCTTCAGCAACCTGCTTTTGTCTCAGCTCCCGGTTACTCCAGAGCCACTGGGCAGTGGTGTTCCAGTTAGGGCTGGGCTAAATGTTTCAATGGGTGTAATGGTGCTGTTTTGGAACCAGTGGTGCAGAAATGCAATGAAAATATGTAGTGGTTGTTGGTTGGTTGGTTGTAACCCAATTTACTGAAATTTAATTGTTCTGATATTTATTTGCCTCTTTTTATCCATTCTGTAATCAGATATGTATCTAGAGTTTCAGGATGTACGTATCATCCCTTTATCTTCTGAATTTTTCTCAAATTGATTTTACTTCTGCACATGTTCACTCTTAAGTGTTTATAAGCTGTAAATTTTGGTCAAATATGTCAGGCTTAGCTTTTTATTCGGAATGGTTGATTTTGAGACTCCTTATGAAAGAGCTCCAAGGCAAAATGGTTTTGATGATTACCAGCTGCTGTGTGCTTCATGGACTGTAATATAAACCTGACGTTCAATTGTGGTGGGATGATCTAATGAAGTTCTCAGATTTATTTTAGATAATAAAACATAAACTCTTTTTTGCACAGATAAACATGGATGAATTGTCAGATTCATAATCCTTCTCGTATTATGTCTACCACATTTTCCACACTGCTTGAAATGGTCACTGTATGCCTGATTTATAAAGACAATATCACCTTGATGAGTACACAGTGTGTCACTTGAGCAGGATTCATGTCTGTATGGATTTCAGTGCAGAGATGTAATGTGAGACTATATAAATATTGTAGCCTCTTGCTCTGTCACATTGTCTGTTTCATTGGTCAGATTACCCAGATTACCTGTGCTGTAGCAACTATGGCTTTTTTGGTAATATTAAAAAAAAAATTCTGATAGAAAAGGAGATATTGGTGGGGAAAAAAAATCAGGCTAAAATCCTTTCCATTATGTATTGCTATAGGCAAATTAAAAATGAATTTGAGATCAGTAAATGAAATGCAATGAAAAACACTAAAGATTATATCATTCTTGAATTTTCCTCTGCACCGGAGATGGGGAAAGATAAATGGAGCAGTTCTAGGGGATCGGACCCAAACCAGTCAGGCAGCGGATAAATAGTAGGTCAGATCTCCCAGTTACCTGCCCTCAGCATTAGCCTCTCTAACTGGTACTGAGCGTAGGAGTGTTGTTGTGAATGATGACTGCAGAAATTGGTCAGCTGTTTGACATTTTATAGAAGCAGACAGCTGAAGCTGTGTCCTGTGCTCTCCAGTGTGTCTATGTAGGCTGGCATCACCTTCGTGTGACTGCTCCATGGCTGCATCCTGGTACCCAGAAAGGGTTATCCGGGCTGGATGCACACTTAAAACAAAGATAAAATAACTTCTTCTTGTGATCATAATGTACATTAGCCTGTATCTATGAATTTGAAGGTGAACCGTAGCCTGGAGCTTTCATTTCTTAGGAAAGAAGCCACCTCCACTAGTGTTTAATGGGTTGGGACAAGCTCTTAGTGCGGTCGCCTTAGGCCACTGCTTCCCGTGCTGCTGCTCCCTCTGCCTGAATGTAATCTCAACACCTTTTGCAGCTGGTGACATTACTTATGTTTGGATATGTTGAGAGGAAGTTTCCCATAGTAAGTGAAAATAAATCTGGATAGGGATCCCGGACTGGGAAAGTAACTGTGGAAAAGTTGGATTGTGAAAGCCTCTTTCATTTTTCATAACTTGACAGCATAATTTTAAGCTCTAGGAAAAAATGATGACGCTGCTAGGAAATATCACTGATAGAGAGTCCTATAAAGCTGAATGTGAAATGTAGGGCCAGCACTACTGTAATACCTGAATTTAAACAGAAGAATTTAGGTCTCCATACAAGGTAGGTACATAATGGAAAACTTGACCTCCAGTGCAATTCTGTTACGTGAGTGTCTTCAGTTAAGAAAAGAAGTTGGTGGCAAAAATGGCAATGGATGGCAGAACTTGAAAGAGCTTATTCATGCAACTGGGGAAAAATCACTGTGGCACAAATGGCCTGGAAAATGACACTTAAAAAGATTTACCCACCTAGAAGGTGTTATGTGTGTATGCTTCTTGCTAAGTGCAAGTTGATTGTCCACTCAGCTGTGTGTATGCGTAGGACTTCCCAAAGTGTTATTTTTAATCTAAATATTTGGAGTTCTTCATTAAACCAGACCAGAAGATATTTTTACAAGGCTGAATGTTTCTATTAGACTGGTCGTAAAGCAAACATTATTCGTATTCTCTAGTGTGAGTCACAGCTAACTGTATCAATTGCCTCACAGTGCGTTAACCAAATGCTTGATGGCAGTGAGCAAGGCTTAGTCCTGTCTGTCTGCCCGGTCTGTGCCGGTGTGTCCTGCACTGCCTGGCCCTTACTGCTGGAGTAGTGCATTATCTAAAATGCTTTCACGTGTTTCAGGAATAAACTGCAGTGTGCAATAGGTGAGGGCCTGCCCTTCTTAAAACTTGACCACACTGTGTGTCTAACCACGTCTCATTCTGGACACCTCTATTTGAATGGGTAGTTCTGAGACATTTTGGCAAAGGTGACTTACCAGTGGTAGGTATCACTTGTACAGTTAATATAAAATCTCCCTCTCTCCTGTACTCAGCTCCAGGCCATTCCTACAGCAGTATCCTGCTGGAAGCCACTCGAGGTGTTTCTTTACAGGCTTCTCTGCTGGGTTCCATGGGTGAAAGCTAAGAAAATTGCTGGCCCTTCTTAACCAGTAGCTGTTGTCTTGGCACAGAAATTAATTACACATTAATTACTTGCCATGTGAAGCTTGGGACCATTCCCAAGTCTGTGCTGGAGAGTGGAGAGGTGCATGCTGAGGCTGTGGGGCCACCACAAACAGCACTGCCAACCAGAAGGTAACCCCTGAAAGCAGGACCGGCCCAAACAGGCTCTGCCTTGCCTTCTCTCTCCCGTTGTGCTCTGGAAACACCCCACTGCTGCATGTGGGTGCTGTTCTGCTGTCACCAAAATGAAAATGAACAGGCGAGGCTGAGATTTGTACAGTTGTGTTTCTCTTCCAGGTGGTTGGCTGGACTGGGGCCAGGTACCTGTGTGCTCTCTGTCTGCCAGCTCAGTGATTTAAAGCAACCCGTGTCAATAATTAAGCAAAACAACAACAAAAAATAAACCTCTTCTGAGTTTTTGTCTGTTCATTCCAGATAGAGTGGTACCATTTGAGTTGGCCTGAATAATTAATTTGTAGTATTGTACAAAGAAACAAAGCACAACTACTTAAAAGACAATGCATATGTTTGATATTCCGTGTGTTCATTTTACAATTCATCTTTGTGGGATTATGTCTCCCGGCCGTGCACTTGTGCGTTCTTACATTAAAATCTTTCTGTTAATAAATATGTATGTATAATGCTATTTGCACAATTTTTTTTTTATTCCCATGTACTTATATATATGCATATAAAGTAGATAATTATACACGGATTTGTGATAGGTGTGCTCTTGCTTCTACTGTCAGCGACGGTGTTACCCAACTGGGAGAAGCAGCGCAAAGAAACTAAGGATTAAGCTCGTGTTCTGGGTAGTACCCGCAGCCGTGCGTCTCTCACTCTGGGCATCCCTCTCTCACAGATGAACATACTCTTTGATCAGCCAGAGAGGGGGCTTTCTCAGGAGGGTGCTCAGACGAGGCTGAGGGGTGCCAGGATCTACATTTTAAAAACTTTAAAAACTCTTTACTTCAATCGTTATGAAGATAAGCTTTAAACTAATAAACCAAATTGTGGCAAAAAAGGTGATGTCCTATCCTCGATCCCTCTTTGCTTTTGATACTGTGCAGTCTCATGTGCTCAAATATGGGTGATTATTATGGAAGAAGTGTTGGAACTTCATATTACAAATTCTGAAATGTTATGGACATAAGGAGTTATGAAAATCCACTTGAATCTCTTGATTCTTTCTCATTTTTAGAGGCATAACCCCCCCTACGCTGGCAGTGCTGGTAAATATCTGTTGTAGCGTGGAGGGCTTTTGTAATGCGAACCCCTGCAAATCCCAGTTATTAACTCCAGCGTGGGAAGAGTTGGAGGGCAGTGGGAGGTGTGAGTAGGGAGGTGGGGCAGAAAAGGATGGAGAATAAAAACACTGAAAAATTTTATGGTGGGAACTAGGAGTGCAGTTCCATAAACAGTCCAGAAGTAACAAAATTCATCTCTTACCTGAGAGGCATCCAGGAAAATTAAAAAACCCCAATGGGATTGACAAAATGATTTTGGCTAATTATAGCCATACAAGGTGTTACCTGGGCTGACCTCTGTTTGTCTGAAAGTAGGAGGTTTTGTACAAAATATTAAATTTCCCCTTTCCATATGAAATGGAATATATAATTCCATATAAAAGAAGGATAAAATGTGGCAAAAAAAATTCAGAATGGACAACTCTGAAAAAAGGTTCAATTGCATTATCAAAAATGAAAATGGCAAGATTTTATATGTGGGGAAAAAAAAAGACAAGATAATCCAAAGGGAAATGAGCAGTCTGAAAACTTAACACCATCTAGTTAAAATAGTTGCTTTTTATTTAAACATTTTGATTGTTATGAAAGTATTAGTTTACTTGTCTGTTGCCTTAGCTTTTTTTTTTTTTTGGTTGTTGTTCCAGATAGTGCATCATTTCTGGCTTGAAAGTATCTGTCTTTCCAGATCTGATTTTTTTTTTCTTTGAAACCATTTCTTGCCTTGTTTCTACTAGTCAGAAGGGAGTAAGTGATGAAAATAAGCAGGGCAGATTAATGCAGCCAGCTGGCAGTAAGTACCTTCGAGTATTTAGAAGGATTCTTCTGTCTTCTTAAGATACTGTAAACCAGATGATGCTACTATGCCAGGTATAGCTTGTCATAAACACAAGTCATTTATTTAGCAGTCTTGGTTTAAAGAACACTTGTTACCCCAGACAAAATAAACACCTGCCAAAGTCTTCATCTGGTGTTAACAATCTTATTCCCCTGTCGTTAGCTTTTATTGGAGTAGCCCAGGGGAACAGCCCCAGCCCCTCACTGCTCAGCTGAGCTGGCCTCTGGCTGCAGAGCCTGTGCCCCAGTGGTGTGAGCTCATCAACCAGCACCTGGGGGCTGAGAGGTGGGGCAGGGGATGATGGAGAAGTGGGGCAGGGGGGTAGCTGCAGCAGTGAGGTGGTGAGGAGGAGCTCGGGCAGACTGGGAATGGCAACTGGCTTCATGCAACAAGGTAAGTTCCATGTTACTCTTCTAATGCAAACAGTTCTTCTCTGAACAAAACATAAAAGTTTGGTGTCAGATGTGTGAAGTTATTTGTTAGTAAAGCTTGCAATAGGAGGTATTTTGAAACAATTTTTCCCTCTTAAAAAAAAAAAGGGATGTTTCTGGGGAAACTGTGATGTGTGAGACTATCTATATGAGTAAACTTTCTGGTTCTGAACTGGTAAATGGGAAACTGCTCAAAACAAGTGTTTCTTCTTAGGTGTTTGTGCATTTGTGTGGTGCTGGTTGTGGGGGAATTCTGGACTGTGAAATGCAAGCTGTAGTAATTACTGGGAGTCCCAGTTGGGCATTGTGGCAGAGTTTGGAGCTTGTTCCGCTATGGCCAACTTAAATGTCGTTATTTCAAGTGGTTAAAGGACATTTAAGCAAGCATACTGCATGCAGAATTAAAGTGAAGATTTACAAAACCAGGGGAAGGTCCGGTATCTGATTCTTACAGGAGATTTCTGCCAGAGCTGAAAGAAAACCTTCTCTTAGGTATAGAAAATGAACAACTGAACTAAAACACCTGGAATGTTTTTTGCATGTCAAGTCAGATCTAATTGTTACTGGAATAAACACGTGCAATCTGTTTGCAGCAATGAAAAGATCTGCCCTCTTGGGCAGGAAGTTGCCTTTATTCTTGCTTGTTATTATGAAGGAATGATTTGATATTCCTGGTGACTGTGAAGATTAAACCAGAGATTTATGTTAATGCAAAGGATTAAAAGAATCTTAATAACATTTATAAAGATGCAAATGTTCGCCTGCATTTTATCTTTTTGCAGATGAATGTGCCATAAGGGAAATATTGAAGGGGGAGAGCACATCCTCACTCAGAATTCAAACATCTGGTTTAATACTGCACTCACATGGTCGTTAAGTGTTAGTTGTTTTCACCAGTGTGGTTTGAACAGTGTAAGTGTGATGGGCTTTTTCTCCTGAACTAATGTATGAGTAGCAGAGAATAACAATATACAACTTAAAATCTGTAGTGCCTGTTTAGTGTGTGGCTTTGTGTGTTGCAGAGCTCTAAATATACTCTGAGTATATATTTTTTTTTTTGCTGTTCTATCACCTTCAGACTTATTTTCTAAATAGTAAAGTGCTTGAGATACTGGCTGTGCTGTAGAATTGTCAGCTGTGTTTCCCCCGTTTCAAACCATTCTCCCAGTGCAAACACAGGCCACACCAGCATGGAAAATTATGTGCTTTATTTGGGAGCCCTGACATATAATATTATACATTTATGTACATACATTTCGTATGGAGAAATTATAGAAAAAATATGATTTGAAAAAGGAGGCAATTAAGGTGAAGGTGTAAACATCACTAGCCATTTATGTTCTGTTTTGGGTTTTTTTCCCTGCTCTTCAACCAATTGGTTCCTAACAGACAAGTATATATCAACAGAAGCCACCTGGGTTTGAGTTGCAATTCAATGGGCACAACTGTGGAGATGTCCCAGCTCTCAAATCAATATAAATCTTCAAAAGGTTTTGAGTAGTTAAACATCAAATAATCCATGTAGTAGAAGTCGTAGCTGCGTTGTCGTTGCGCAGGGGAAAGCTGTGCAAAGTACTGCTGTGTGATTTTAGGGGTAGTTCTTTCTTCGTTGGAGTGCCTGTCCTTGAACTTGGGGAAAGTTAGATTTTGTGGAGCACCGATTAAGTGCAAGAAGAAGTTTGCATCTTCTTCCATACTTTCAAATTTTCCAACAAAGTCATAGTCTATTAAACACGGGCTGCAAAGCCTGTTGACGTGGTCCCAGTGGATATCCATGCCCACTGGCCTGTGTACGTCCAGCAGATACTGAATGAACTCTTTAAATTGGACTCCAGAGCCTGTCCTTAGCGCTTCTTTGGTGGCATTCACGCGGTATCTGGAAATGATAGCTTTTCCAAAAACCGGGTGGTAGTAATTGTTTGGATGTTCAAACTTGTCCCGAAATGCAGATACCAGCTTTTCAAAAGGTTCACGAATGAAAAGCATCTTGGTGTAAGTGTTGAGCCTGTGATAAATTCCTTTGTGATCGAACCCATCCAGCCTCTTCAGGTAGTTGCCGTAGTGCACCGTGTTGTGCTGGATGTCCTTTGTGGAGGAGGCCAGCCCGTTAAGCACCATGAGCACCCGTTTCCAGTTAGAGCAGCCCGCTTTGGGTACTTCACAGTATAAAACTCTGTATTTGTCTTCTACAAATATTCTAGAAACGTGATAAGGAGTGATTATTCTTCTGTTATTACTCTTGTATTTGGAACAAGTTTCCCTCATAACCCGCTTTCTTTCTCTTTGGATCTGATAGAGGCTTTTCCACTTGTTGTTGTTTCTATCCTCGGATTTAAGCGTGGGCAGGTTGAGAACGGAGCTGTTCATGGAAATCAGAATGGGGCTCTTCTTAATTACAAATCTCCTCCTCCGTTTGTGAAGCCTGATGGAATTAATTTCTTCTCCTTTCTGTTGATCTTTCATTGCAAACATGATGCTGCTGCTCTGCCTCCTCTCTGTGCTTTGCGGCTTGGGGAGCAGGTTTTGCGATGGATCGCTCTGCTTTACCGTCGCTACTCCGTCTGCAGTGTTCGTTCTTAATCTTCTGTCCTGGTTATTGCTGGAAACACAGTCCTGACGGGGGGAAGAAAGATGAAAGGTGTTAGTAAATGAGAAGAGTGTTTGTCACTATTAACAGCTTGTGCAGCTGAATGTGGGTCTGTCCGTACGTTCTGAGCTCAGCAGAACTGGAGAACAGAACGCGCTGCTGCGAGTCCTCAGGGCTGTGCCTTCACTGGGGTAACCACTGCTCCTCACCTTCTTCAGGGCTCACGTGCAATTCAAAGGCTGAGATGAGCCCAAACTGGTAAATTCTAGTTCAGATTTGGATTTAACTGTATTTTGGGTGGTGCCTGTACCCAGGCTTTGACAGATGCTTGTGTCTTGGATGTATTGTCTTTGAAACCTCCATGAAAGGTAGCTGAGTGTTTTGGGGACTGACTCGGCTATTCCAGCCTGCCTGTTGTCACACAAATCTGTTGGTTCCCCCCCCTTTCAGTGGCTTTTCTTTGCAGCGGGGGCAGCTGGGCACCAAGTGAAGCCTGTGGGAAGTGACCTCTTCTTTCCCATGAGGTGGGTCTTCTGGTGTACGGCCCAGATGGGCTCCGTTACTTCCCGCTTCTCCGAGCAGCTGAATTAAATCCCTGTCTGTGCCTCTGAATCTGGGATTAGGTCCTGGACATGTTTAACTACGTGTCAGCCCTGTTTTGAGAACTCACCTGGGAGCCCAGTGGCGTATGAGCCACTGGGGAGTATTGCAGCCGAGGAAGCAGATGGAGCTGCAGCATGTTTATAGCTCACCTAAAATACTTAATGTTTATTAGAGGTTTTATAAATTACAAATTTCTGACTTTTCAGTCGTTATTTTCTCCCTAATAATATTTAAAACTGGCTTCAAAGATGAGGTGCTGGATGAATTTTAAGGTGTATAGTGTGGGAATTAGTAGGGTCACGCCCTTTCAAGGTGGCGAATTAAATCTTAATTGTACTAGTGATTTTACAAGTCTCTGTTTGGCTGAAAAAAGAGATGCTATTGAGAACACAGCAAACTTGTGCTGTCTTGGAGGTTATATCCTGCCACGTAATTCTTTAAGGGTGAGAGATTAAAAAAAAGTCTGAAAAAAAGACTCGGAATTCATTACAAAAAGCGTTGGTGACAAAAGAAAAAAATCCAGTTGCATTGGGTTGGAGGTGACTTGCTGGAAACGACGGCTGTTATGCAGCACTCCGACAGAAGGGCTCAGTGTTGAAGCGTTTACATTTTTAGGCACGGTGCAAGCGGTCGGAGAGCTTTGCCTCTGGAACGCTTTGCCGGCCGTTCCGCAGGGCTGCGCCCGGGCAGACACCGCGCTGGGCCCCNAAGGAAAATCTGCGCTTTGCGGCAAAGCTTTGACGCCCCTTTCCTTTTCAATGCCTGGTCTCCAGCCTAGCCGCCCGCTCCGGGCCATCTCTGGCCAGACTCGGAATATGGGTACGGTTTTCCTTATGTACTCCTGAAAACTTACTTTTTTTGGTTGCTGGAATCCCATGTTATATTTTATCCCTAAAGAAAGAAAGAAATTGAAGTCATTATTTAGTAAAAATAAAAACATTAGTTTCATTTTTGCCAGACTGATAACAGTGTGTCCTCTAAGGGATAGAAGGAAAACGGGAACAAGTTCTGTTAGTACAATGATAAATAGACCAATGATGAATCATAATTAATGTATATTTCATGGTAACAACGCTCCTTGGAAGGGCTCTTTGCTTAGAGGTGTCGTAACAGTTGTGAAATGGGGGGTGCCTCTGCCTCCCTGTCACAGGTGGGGAAAAGCGACTGCTTAAATATCAGCTAAAAGGCCAGGAGCAGAACGAGAAGCAGCTGAGATTCGTGATCCCAGGTTAAAGCTCTAAAAAAAAGGCTGTTCTTTGTGTGCTTACCTAGAGGTGTGTGGGTTCTGCAGCACCACCCCCCAGCTTTGGGTAGTGCAGTGCTGGCACTGAGCAGGGGCTGTGCTGTGAGCCTGAAGCGACACACGGTGGAGTTATGTGTAACTCAGGCAACGCTTGTAGAGTTTTGGAACGACGGAACAGCACAGAATTGTTTTACCAAATCTTTTGGCTTCTGCAGTGATGTCTGCCTGGAAATACAATAGTAAAGATGTACAAATCCTAGCAGGCAGCTTTAGCAGATGCGTTGGGTCCCTTTACTGTTCCTAACCTCTGCTTAGTACAGCGATGTAAGATGGAAAACGCTTCTTAATTATGAAATCAGTTTGTGGCTTTTCAACGTATGAAACTGTTATCATCACTGTTGCTTGAAGCCTTCAGTTTAATGCCTGCATTACGAACCCGCAGCGCGTTTGCCTGGGACAGTTGCAGAAAAGGCGTTGCAGGGCGTTACAAGGGAGAGCATCGCTGGAATAGCTCTGTGCGTTTTCGTGGTACCCTGAGAGCTCCCAGAAACACCATGTGCATAGTCCACATTCTACCTGACGGCAGTGGAAGTAGCAAGTCCAACTTATGTGATAATCATGTTTTGGGTTTTTTTTTTCTTTTTAAAATCGTGTCTACAAACTAGTCTGAGTAACATTGCTATGGTTATTTCTATGCTGTTACAGCTCACCCAGCAGTGCTTATTACTCTGTTGGCTCCTGTTTGAGCTTTAATTCCACTGCAGCAATTTGTTAGCAATAAATTCAAGTTAAGGAGGATGGGAATATTGTGATTCTGTGCCTATTAAAAGCAAAGGGCATATTATTTTTACGTCATCAGAGATAAATTCCAGGCATCTTACAGAAGGAGTCTTAAGCCTTGTCCTAGCTGCTTCTCAAACTGCAACAGAAAGTCAGAAGGTATATTGTAAAGAGAACCAGAGCTAATCTGTATTATCCCAGTGTGGTTTCTGGAGGATTAAAACTGATGGTGTCACGCCAGGCTTTAGGAGATGTTATGGGGCTGTTGTCCTGTTCCCGATGTGATCGGTCAGAGAACCGCGTGTTCTGCTGCCGTGTAATACGTTACAGAGCAACGAAGGTACGGAAACTGCTGCCTGAAAAGAATAGGAAAAACTGAGCACCAGCACTTTGAAAGGATTGATACCGCAGCCTGGGCGATCTGTTTAAACCATGGAAGTGATCTGTTTGTCAGCAGATGTCACGTCTTTTTTTTGCTAACCCTAAAGACATAACTTTACGCCACTTGAGCTAGATTTACGTTGGCTGCTCGGCCTCCGCTCTATGGCATGGTTAATGCTGCGAGTTGGAGTAGTTCTTTAACTTTTACTATAGGCTTTCTTGAGGCAGAGCTTGAAATTAAATTCTATTTTCCTTATAAATTCAGCATATTGTTATGCTGTCTCTTCTCTTACAGGCAGAAATCATACATGTGAGACGTGAGGTACAGTTTTGAAAAGTTAACACGGTTAAGAAATTTAGTCTGGTGGTGTGGGTTGGTCAATTCTGCTCATTTTCTATGGCTATTTTTTGGTTTCTTGTGCATAAGTAATATAATGCAATTAGTAATTCTCATAATAATGTTATTACAGACTGTAGTCACTGTTCTGCTCAGTCCCATTGTATTTCATTTTCAAGTATTTCATTTTTGGTCTTTTAAGCTGGATTGAGTATTGCTAAGTCATGCCTCGTCCTCTGTCACGGATCATGGGGATTTACTTTGGCTATCAGTGCTGTCAAAGGCGAGAATTTACATATTTAAATATTTCTCCCGCTGTGAACCAGTTTGCCTGCCAGTGTAAGGGAGGAGAGTGGCTGGGTAACCCTCCCTGAAAGATAAGATCATAAAATATCTACAAATCCACTCCATTTCTGAAAGTATTTTGAGCTTCTCACAACTGAAACCATAAATAGGTGAGGAAAGGCTTGGTCACCTGTCAGAAAACTGAGTAAGTACTTTGGACAGAATCAAATGCAAATATGGAAGCATTTGCTGTGCCCAAATTGCAACGTGAAAGTTAGGTGAGGCTTTTTTTCCCCCAGATTTGTTTAGCTGTGGTCATTTGTTCTGACTTCGATGGGAACAGTGATAGCTTGTAGCAAACCCACACGTTTTGTGTAATTTCCTGTTAAAGTTGGTATATATCTGCCATGAATAATAATTATTAAAATTTAAAAAAAAAATTTAAAATTAAAACATTAAAAATCTAATTTTTTTTTAAAAGTGCAAAGACAAAGTATGAGACCTATCTTCTTTGAGGTTAATTATGACATTTTTATAGTAGTGTTTCATAAGGGTAACTTGTTTCAGAGATTAATACCTTGCACTGATATGCTGTGCTTAAAGTAATTAAAAATAAATGCTAGTAGGAGATGAGTAACTGTTTTAAAAAAAAAAAGATTCTTCATTTACTAGCTTTCAGATGTAATCAGAACAACAATTTATGTTTAATGTAAATGTTTGGTGAAGCACTTGCCAATCTCTTCAATGTTTTCTGAATTTGTGACTTCTAAAGTTGGCTTCTTCTCGCTGTCTTACAATACAGTCTGTCACTTCAGGTTTAAAGCTACATGGGAAAAAACCTCTTAAGTGCAGTGAACTCAGGGAAGTTACATTGCACAGATCTACTCTTCTAGTCAAAATCTAAATTTAATGTTATGCTATGGCTTGACTACCAGTTCTCAGATGGCCAAAAAAAAGGTTACCATTTTGGCAGCAAATAAATCCCTGGTGTTGGCTGCCCCCAGGTGAAGGTAGTGATCATTCAGTGCTTGGTGCCAGGCAGGAGGATGACCAGCACCTCACTGGTGTTCACGCCGGGCGAAAGAGCCCAGAGCCAGCACGGCTGTCAGCTGTACATCGCTTAGGGCAGGTTCATGGTGCTCTTTTCTCTCCCCCCTGTGCAGCCGTGATTTTCCAGACCTGAGCTTGGCCTGTGTTTTATGTCTGCTTTTGTTGTCTTTCATGAAATACGAGCCTTGTGCTTCACCCAGTCCTGCCGTGCAGGCAAACCCATTGTGAGCTTTGCTTTTTTTTAAAAAAAAATGCTACTAGCGACACAATAACATGCCCTTCATCTTCCCGGTGTAACGTTATGTAGCTTTGCCTCCCTGCCTTCTCCTCTGTCTCTGCTCCAAGACCTAATTTTGGTTTGCCTCTGGTGTTTTGCTCTCTTCTGAGACTGTACTACAGCTGAAATATTTTTTAATAAAAATGATAACTTCACGTCTGCATCTGTGCCTCCGTCCCTTAATGGTCTGCTGTGAGCAGTGTGTGCTTGTTTGCTGCACCTGAACTGATCTGTGGAATACCCTAATGGGCTGCAAGGTCCCTTCCAGCCAGACAATTCCGTGATTCTAAGTAAAGAGCTCCTATTTCCCAGTTTGGGAAGGCGTAAGAAGCCTGCTGAGTTACTGAGGGTTAGGGGCTTTTTATCCCTTTATGAGCCTTCCTTCATGGGAATTCCTTTGTAAATCAGATAATCAGTTCCTCCCAAGTTCTTAGCTTTTTTTTTCAATTCTACCACTTCCAAGCATGCAATTTTTAATAGTTCAAATACAATCTGTTTGAGGCACTTTGAACTCTGACTTGTGGCTTACTCTCGAGCAGTTGTGGAGAAGTAGAATATTTCCCCAAACGGTAGCCCTTCAGCCCCCTTTTCCCCTCTCCTGTGCTACTGTTGTGCACAAACTGAGTTACTTCATGTGGGTCTCGTGCTTTTCAATCCCAGGGAGCTTCGGAGGGGTGGGCACTGAATTTAAGTGGGACCATCAGCTTTGGATCTCTAAAGCAGGTGAGTCTGTGGTCTCTCCATCCTGTAGGATGGCAGCGCAGCATCGCGCTGCCTCTGCGTCGCGGGGTACCTGCGGTGGTGGCAGCAGCTTCTGTGCACTTCAGTTGATTAAAACACGATTACTCTGGCTTTTTGTGACTGAAATGACTTTCCATCTTAATGAAGCGGGGGAGTCTCTGGGCAGAAGTACTGTATGTGGGGAAAGCGGTGCAATTCTGAAGGGCATACCCTGGAAATAATTAAAAGCGTTCGGTTCATCCATCAGTTTGAACAAGGAAAAAAATTACAAATGGGGGAGCCAAAGTGGAGATCAGCACACACGTTAAGTGACTTTTAATGTTTGCCACCCGAGGACTTTCATGCTGTCAAAGAACTTGGAATTCCCAGTTCATTTGTAGTTCTAGCAGCCAATCCTCTATGACCAAACTGAGCCAAACCACACAAAGTTGTTCCGAAGCAGAGCGCTCACTGAGCTGGGGCTGCTGCCACATTGTCAGTGCTTCCCTCTTGACTCCCTGGATTGATGTCCCTCTTGACATTTTAATTTGGGTCATCCTCCCAGACGTTCTCTGCTTTTTGCAGTAAGGGGCTCCTGGAGCAAGGGGTGACCGTGACCCCCATTTCTGAGTGTGGGTGCAGCTGAGCGTGGTGTTTGCAGGGTGTTTCCCAGGCAGGGTACCCCGTCCCCCTGCCGCTCTCTCCCCTCGGACACCCTTCGTGCCTCTTGGACAACTTGCCTCCTGGCTCTTTTGCTGTACATGCTTTGGTGTTAAGTGCACTAGTAAGAAGTGCCATCTTCTGAACTTCCCTTTATTTTTCCATTTTTTAAACACAAATTCATGAGAGGAAATAATTGTTGTGGTGTGGTTTGCCTTGCAAAGTTTTTGATTCATCAGGGTCAAAGCAAGAGAGAAGCAGAAACAGAAACGGTAGCGTTTTAGGGGAATAAATTCCTTTTGAACCAAACCCAAGGGAGGCGTTGCTGTGACTCCCTGGTCGGTCCCAGCACTCCAGGCCAGCAGTGTACTGTCTGGAACTGGGGGGTTAGCCTTCTCCGGGAAGTTACCGATTTGCATTCAGACTTTGTAATGAGGCTTTCTCTCATCTGTCCTCTACTCCATTGTTATGATTGTAAATTGCTTGAAGAGAAGATTCTTGTATTATTTAGAATTCAATAACCCTGATGCTTCTTTGACTTGCAATGTGCTAAAAGAACAGGTACACGAATCCTTAAAGAAAGATACATTTCACGGTGCGTTTTCATAATGTTCTTATGTTCTAAAACAGACTGAATCCATTTCTTGTAATCCATAACCCTGTAATTTACACTTGGTCTGTTTTCCTTGATAGCTAATAAAGGTAAGGGAAATACGTGGTATCTTTATATTGCAAACTCACTTTAATGAATACAGAAAGCTGTTTGTGAATTTATTTTGAGGAAGGTACCACTCCTTGTTTACTTTGTCTTCTCTTTGCTATTTAGCCATCCTAATTAGAGAGTGCCATTTTCTGACTTAATTTATATTCGATAAGAATTCCATGAAGAAAGCAGAAAAGTCAAGCCTGTGCTGTTGCATTCCCCATTCCTTTTGTGAACCTATCCCTGGGAATATTGTTAATTAGCGTCATTAGCTTTCAGGCACTGTCAGCAGTTACTTGCAATTTCCACTTAATACCTTTCAGTTATTCTCTGTTCTCATATTTAATATTTGCATATAGCCTCCGTAGCATGACTTTGACAAGGACATTACACTTTATTCGGGTTTATTAAAAGTAAAAGCTGAGGTTTGAAATACAGCACTGCATTTATATTTAGTAAGAACTATTCAGGTAACCAGAGCAGGAGTCTCAATGAATCTCCAGCAAGCCCTGTGTGTGATTTGTGCCTGTGGTGGAGAAGGAGTTTGCCAGCTGGAACGGCTCACCCAGAACCCCAGAAAGGCTTGGAGAAATTGGGCAAGTAGGACACTAAAGCTCCAGTGGTCTTTTGACTGGAGGGAAGACAGAGTATTACAGGTAGAATTGTGGGCTGCTTTCATGTCACTCTGTAGAGACGTTTCTTTGGGAGAGGAGGTGCAAATGGGAAGAGGAGGCTGCAGAACTGCAAGGGTAGATCCACACAGACGTGCCTGTGGGTGATGTGGAGGTCACTGATCTGATAGATGGACGTGGATCTTATACCACAGATGTGCATCCAAAGGCTGGACGTTATTCTGTGTTACAGTCAATTAACCGGAGCTGATACGGTTTCCCTTTCTCCTGTTCTCATAGTTAATTACCGACAAATCTTCCTAGTGCAAGAGATCGATATGTGGTATTTTCAAAAAAAAAAAAAGTTCACACCTGCAACTTTGCTACAAAACGTGGTGCAAAAGGGGCGATAATTGGACAGACGTTTGTTCGTGACCTGTGAGATGCAAGCGGGAGATGACAGTTCTGGGAAAGCTGGGTGTGAGGGCTGAGCTCTTTGCCAGGGCTTTTATTCCCAACTGCAGAGCACCTGAAGGACAGTGGTGATTATCTGTTAGTCCTGGCTCACCAGCCCTGCTCCTCTCCTTTGTGGAAGGCTCCTTGTTTCCTCTTCAGGAGCTCCCTCGCACTGCTTCTCCAGCCAGGTTTCACTGACTGATTGGAAGAACAATTTGCTTGATAAGAACCTTTGAGAGTAGTATGCAACTCTCTGGGGCAGCCTCTAAGACTCAGTCTTTTGTGTTTATATCAGCTGTTCATTAATAAATATTTTACCTTTGATAAGTGAGTTCGTTTCAGTCGTTATTTCCACTTTTTTATTACTCATTGTCCAGGAATGGAATATTTAAAACCTCTGAACTCTACTGTGTGAAGATTTGCTACTCTGAGAATCGGAATTGGAAACGTGGGTTTTACAACCCCCTTTGTTGCAGTAGTGTAACAGCTCCTGTTTAAGCAAGAGTTAGCTATGACTGTACAGCACCGACTTTTCAACTATGAAAAATGTGGCATTTACTGTGGTGGGTAGAGGATCAGTTCCTCAGTGAGCGAGTAGTAACGCGTTATTGATTCTGCAGGTGACGGTAGACTGCTCTCCTAATCCCTTTGCTCATGCTGTGTCTTCCCTTTGCTTTTCCCAGAAAGGACTGAGAAGTTAGTGCTGTTCCAGTGAAAACGTGTATTTTGGAAAACTACAGTGGGCTTGCTAAAAGCAAGTTTCTTCCTGTGAAATTTTATTAAAGAAAAAATATTTGATAAAATAGTCAGTGACTATTTTGGTTTCTGCAAGAACTTTAAGGTAGGAGAATAGAAGTGTTTAAAAGTACTCAAGATATAGTTTTTGGTCGCGTTTTTTCATTTTTTTTTGTGTCTCAGCCTCAAGAAAAAATAAAACCATCAGGAAGGTTTGTGGAAAAGATCATCACTACTTTGCACACACTCACTGTTTTCCAACCTTTTCTCCTTGCATAAAAAGGGGACAGCATTTTATAAACTGTCATAATGCCATTTTACATAGCTGCGGAAAGATTCCATTTATTTTGAGAAAATACCTAGTAGCATGCCCTTGAACCCCTCCCCATAACTGCTTGTGCATTCTGCTTGTTTGCAGAAAAGTGAAATTCTTCAGAGTATATTCCTCTGAGAATCTCTCATGCCAACTGCACCAGAGGAACACGAGAAACCTGTGTTGTCACTTCTATGGTTTGTACGTGGTGCAGGGCTGAGAATCTTATAAAAGAAGAATATATCTTTCATGGGTAAAATCAAATAATTAAAATTATCGGAAGCTTGATCTGATGTCAGTTTACTACCACTTAAATTTGAATCCATAGCCCCATTTTGCTTGTAAACAAATGAGCCTCCAGACTGTCAATTGACAGCATTTCCCTTTTTTCCACATTAAGGAAGGTGGTAATTGCCAAGCTGCTGGCAGCAAGTGCTGGAAGAAGCAATATGAGTGATTTCCTTGGTGACTGTCAGACTCTTCAGACCAGGCTTTCGAACTCCATCCGCAATAACAGAAATATGCTGTGGGAAAGGCGGGTGGTGGGGTCTTTAGCAAGCTTGGTCCTTGCCAATATACTGAAATCAGCCACCAGCCATTCCAGTTTCAGACTGGTGTGTTAGACTGGGGAACTCACCGAGAGGCTAAAGGATTCATCGTTGTGTTCTTTGTTTTTACCAAGAAGCAATAATATCTTTCAAGTTTAGACAGAGAACCTCTGGTAGAATGTCTGAATGTGTTTTTGCAGCACTGGCTGCTCGGGAGATCTCTTCTGTAAGTGACTAATTTCGTATTTCATAACATGGTGTGTTTCTTACAAATGCACTCTGTCAAATCACACGACAGCAGATACCGTCTCGGGGTGAATTAATGGAAGAAATATTCTGAAGTAATCTGCTGTTAGTAGAAGGCTAAGTATAGGTTAGGTAATTTCTGAGTTTGTTACTTAATGTCAGCAGCGCTTATTTTGTGTCCCGCTGATTATGTTTTAAATGGGCTTGATTTTCAGCAGCGTGCAAGGCGGTAGGTTTCAAAGCTGGTGTGACCTAGAATGACAAGGTTAGCATGCTTGCCTTGGTCTGTAGGCTGGGGTTCCTCACGGAATCTCTCTGCTTTGGTCTCCACAGCTATAAAATGGGAAGGATGTGCCTCCTTCCGGTTGACCAAGAACAGAAGTAGTTGGTGCTCTGCAAACGTTATAATGGTGGTCGTCTTAATGGGAGATTCTATTGCTGATCACAGACAGTGCTTTGAACAAGGAATGACAATGGCTTTGTTTAAGGAATAAACTTGCAGATAATTAGGAATCCAGATAGGGATTTCTCTTGCCTTAGAACTACACAGGGACTGAGGAACCCTAATTCACTTGTTACTGAACTAGAGAACTATTGAATATTAGAATAAAGTAATACAGAAACCCTGGCTCAAGTGAAGAATCCCATTGGCTTCAACTGGATTTAATTATATTTATCCGTGTTTAATGCTTCCTTTTAACATACATGAATGTTCAAATGTTCATGACACGTAAAATGCTGCTACTAGTTCAAACTATTGAATAAAATTTCCCTTCTTTTATGCATTGCTTTTATTGAAATTGAGAGAGAGGTAGTAATGAACACATCATATCCTATATTTTTATAAGAATACTGCTGATTTCATCCTAAGTAAAAGTTATTTTAAGGTAAATAAAAATCTGTGTAGTGCTTTAGACAGTAAGTTATGGCACTTGATAAACACAATTTAATAAGAGCAGAAAATATTTTAGTTGATGTTCATTGATGAAATTCAGAGAAAATATAGATAAGGTACGCTTACTGCAGAAAGCACAATGTGGAAATCTGTAATGATTTTCTTCTTTTTTCTTTTTGTAAATGAAGCTATTTTTAATGCACATGAAAGCCTTTTTTTTTTTTTTTCAATTTCATATTAAAAAAGAAGTGTTCTTCTAGAATTTTATGTGATTCATAAGCAGGTTATGTAGTGAAAGGTGAAAACCTGTCCGTTTTACGTGGCTCGCTTCCCCAGGGTAGGCTTGGAGGGTCCCACCACCGTCCCTGCTCAGAGGAGGGTGAACCCCTGCCAGCCTGGGCAGGAAGATGCCAGCCCCGCAATGCTCCTGCCCACGGGCCGTTATTTTTCCATTGATCTTTACAAGCCTATAACTCTTTTAAAGAGCATGTCGTTAGGTAGGTATTGAAAGGAAAATGCTGATGATGGCTCTACAAAGCCAATAAAGCCGCAGGGTCTGGTCTGGACGGGCAGAGAACCACATTTAGGCACTTAAAACCTCTCTCTGGCAGGGGCCTCCAGAATCCGTGACCCCTGCACTTCAGGGCTCCACCCTTGTGAACCTACTTCTTTTCTAAGATTCTGCCCCGTGAAGCCAGAAACCAAAATGTTAAACACGTGTACAGCTCCCAGGGGTTACCAACCCGGGGAAGGGGTCTGTGGTGGCTCCTGGGAAAGGAACAGGTTTCTGTCTCTTTCCCCTATTACAATAGCTAAGACAGTAAACATTAATTTTCATTAAGCACTTGCTATAAATCTCAGTTTAATATCCGTTTCAGATGTTCTAGATAAATCCTTAACCTTTCAGTTGCTCCCCCTTGTAATCCTGTATCAGTGATGAATCTTGGCAGTGACAAATGGCGCCGTTAGACCCTGCAACTCCTGCTGCTCCTCTTCTTCCCTTTGCATTTTCTTTCCAGGGAGGAAGAGGGGAAAAGGACAGGCTGGGGAAGGCAGTTTGAATACTAATCCCCCTAAATGGCATCCTTTTCCTTCTTTTCCTCCCCTTCCTCAAACTCTGAGTGTGTCTGCGGAAATTAGAAGTCACCCTCTTAAGAAAAGAAAATAAAAAAACCAGTTAGTTGACGGATATAAACCATTTGCTTGTCTTGGTAGTAAATGAAGCCGTGTTAGGTGATCAATTAGTGATGTGCAGCCTTCCAGGTCGCTTAGTCCCACCCGCGATGCAGGTACCCATCTGAAGGGTGGGTTGGCTCCTGAAGGAGGAGCTGCCTCATGCCCTTGAGGTGACTTTGCTGTGCTCCTGCCATGAACGGCTGGCAGTGCCACCACTACGGTCCCAAAAGGGATGCAGACCTCCTGACAGCCTCCGGGAAGCCCCGAAATATCCTCCCTTTCAGAGTTCCTAGACCGTGGCAAAAAGGTGACCAGTTGTCCTACCGGAGAGAGACCTGTTGTCACACAACAAGCGAGAGTTGACATCTGCCCCCTAAGGAGCTGTGTTGGACTGGAAAGAACTGGGAATCTGGAACTTTGGGGTCTGCCCCACCTTTACCACCAGGCGCTGGGGAGAGTGACAGACACAATAACAGCTCACATTTATGAACAGTTGTTCCAGGTGTCAAAGTGCAAAGGTGGGTGCAACTGAGCGATAACCAACGCTCTCTTCCCAACGACAAAGTGAAACAAAATACTGCAGTGCTTTTTCCAGTTAAGGTCCAGGTGAAACCAGGATTGTGACGCAAGGTTTAAATGTAACTTAGTGAAATGATGATAAAAGATCAACTTGGGAAACTTTCCTTTTGGGAATATTCAGTTTCTCTTATAGTCCAGGAAACACCATTATAATTTCTGTGACTATCAGAAGTACCAAGGCATAATACATTTAAAAAACTCCAAACCGGTCCCTCCCAATCAACTAATGCAATATGAGGTGTTTTAATTTTCTGTATTTTTTGCTTTGAAGAAAACACTGCAGACAATAATTTTAAGAAATAAATGGAACATGTCCGCTTCTGTTTCGTGTAACAGTTCAGTAGCTAACGCTGCTATTAAACTGTCATAGAACAGCATGAAACAGTTAAAAAAAAAAAAAGAAAAAAAAAAAGAATTAATATCTATCCAGTAGGAAAACTTCTGTTGGGGATGATGTGAGATATGTTTTTAAACCCGAGATTCACATGGCAAATTTCCTTTATGCTTAGTCTGCTAGAGAGAGTTCAGTCTGTACCTTCTACCTGGCTCAGACCCTAAATTTTCACGAGACGACCAGCCCGATCTCGTTCCCAGTTATTGGTTTAGTGGGAATAATCTTTCTTAACAAGCTCTCAAGGGTGTCACAAAACCTGATTAATATTAAGCAAAGAGCTTGGAGATTCTCCACCACAATGTGGAATATAACAGTAAGGATAATGCTTTCATAGCATGTTTTTTTTTGTCACATAAAATAATTAAATCTGTCCTGTCTCTTTGAACAACTGCAATGATTTTTATGCTGTTTGTTAATATATTTAGATTAGATGCTAAAGTGAAAGCCCAAACACGTTGTCATCTTCAGACACACTCAGGCAATTAGAGTGCAGTTTGTGTTATTGTTTTATAATTCAAGCCTAGTGAAGTCATAAATTAAGAAGCTCATTAAATTTTCAATTGCATTAATAGGAAAATTCAACTTATTAAATTCTTTGGTAAGGTCCAACAACAAAACACTGGAAATGCATCTTATTTTTTTCTCTCTAGCTCCGTTAATCCCTGCTGCTCAGCTAGCCTTCTCTCCCCTTAACGTAGGAAAAATATAGTAGGAACATAAGTTGTAGAAAACAGTGTCTTTTACATGGGGATTAACGGGGATGCTCCTTGTTGCATCTGGAAGGATGTTTTAAGGCGTTCTCCCTTGGGGCAGCCTGCCCCACAGGTACGCGTGGGGTGCTCCGGCTCGGCGCCGCTGTGTCTGCAGCAGCACAGCCAATACAGGACCGATGACGCTGTCGCTCTGTAGCCGTGTGTGACACAGTTTGGTGCTATAGGTCGAGCTCGTTAAAAAAAAAAAAAGGAAATATTAAAAATATCTCCGTTTTCCCTGCAATTGGCAATTGTAAGTGTATGTGTTTAATGGAGTACGCAAATAGGGAACTGCTGAGTGAGCTGAGTCTGTACGGGCAGAAATGGCTTCGTATCCCTTAAAATCACCGTGACTGGATTCCCAGTTGTGAATTTCCTTACTTCATGAAACTTTTTTTTTTTTTTTTTTTTTTTTTTGTGGTACCATTAACAGTTTAAACCCAAATTATTTGAAAATTAATATAGTTACACTCAGTTATGCTGCGGCCAGATTTTTTATTCACTGCATGTTAGTACACTCACAACAGTATTAAAGAAATTCTTTTTTCATCTTGATGGGTGTTGTTGGTGTTTAATTCGTTCAGCGGTTATCTCAGTGATTGCCAAATTGTGGCAAAAAACAGACAGAGAAATCATCATGAGGGGCATGGAAAGCTTTGCACATAGTGCTCGCTCACTCTAGATGAGTATATACACAGAAAGGAAAATATTTGGCTAGATAATTTGAAGACTTCATTGTAAACGTGAGTTTTTTGCAAACAGCAGACAACCAGCCTCCCTGCTGCTGCTCAAGAGAGAATTTTTTGAGTGAAAAAGCTATCTTCTGTATCTAGTTGTTCCTACCAAAATTGTATCCATTAGCTGTTTGCTCAATTAACTGCTTGATCCGGACAAATAAATGCCGTGGGGCAGAAAATAGGTCTGTGTTCCTTCAGGCAGTTCCCGGGCGTGTTTCCAAGGTGGGTTTCCCTGGAGCCTGGGTCCAGCCCGGAGAGCCCCTGGGGACGCCGGGGTCGGTGCCCTGCAGCAGGACACTTGGCAAACGGTCTTTTGCCTCGCAAAGGGTTATTCTCCTCTTTCTGAAACGTGGAAGTTCCTACGTAAGGCAGTATTGTGCTGAGTAGACGGGATGGGCGGCGAAAGGAGTGCTTTTGGTTTGGTTTGACCCCATATAGCTCAGTCTGGGGCCATTGCTCCTCCTGGGGCAGCTACAGCCCCCTTTCTCCACTCTCAGGCTGGCGGGTACCACTCGGCTCGGCAGCTTTGGAGACGTGGAAATGTGAGCTGCGTTGAACAGGTGCTTAATCTTGTTTTCCCTCATCAGAGTCATGATGAAACCTGCTTTCTTTGGTTCGGTTTAAGCATTTATCTTTAAAGTATGTTGCCATAAGGGAAGAGTTTGGTTAAAGCACCTGTGGCTCCGTGCGATGGTTTGTGAGAGCAACAGGTTCTGGCGCTTCCAATTTTTTTTCTATTGTCAATTAGAATAATAAGTTTTAATGTACCTTCCCATTTATTTCTTTGAACAACACTGCTGCAATGAAGCATATTAAATAATTTCATTAACCTTGGCCTAGACTTGCACTAGGAATCTCCTTAATTGGGCAAGCGTGGCACAGATGTGAGCTCTGTGATTGCTGCAGCTCTGCCAATCTCCTGGCAATGTGTCACTTTTAATGTGACAGCTGTATTCCCGCAATCACGGGTTACAGCTCCTGGCAGTGGGAAGTTCTCATTATGCCATTTCTGCTCAGCAGTAAAATAATTATTTCAAAGCGAGTGGCTTCATTCTCCTCCCTAACCCCAGATCAGAAGTCTTCCTCTTTATTGGTTTGGGACTCTTCATCGCATCGTTATCTGGGTTCGTGTTTAAAAGCTGGTGTTCTGAGGCTGACCTAAGGTGGACTACTTTAAAAAAGAAAATAAATATATATACATGTGTGTGTGCGCGGGCATATATATACATAAAAGTAACAAACTGAAATCTGTTCCAAAGTACATTTCTCCTTAAAGTCAATGAACTGGGAATAGCTTAAAATTATAGGAGATTTTTTTTTATACTTAATGATGTCATGCACTCATTATTTTTATGTACTTGTCTTTCAGTTAATCAATGTACTATTACAATGAATACTTCCTATAATGATTTAATCTCAGGAATTTAAAAGCCATGCAGTATCTGTCTTGAGAAGTTGGCACAGCAGAAGCCTGAATCAATTTGGCTGATTTCACTTGAGATAACTTTAAGAGGAATATTTTTGTTGTTTTTATCTTTATGGGTTTTATTCTTTAAAGTCCAAGTAATGTAAAGTCCAAACAACATGTGAGTGAGCTGTTAAGAGGTATTATGTTACCACAACAAAATATGCTCACACTTGCAGATGCCAAAGGCTTTGGACAAGCTCCCCCTCTATCCCCTTCCAGTTTCTGAAGTTGCTCTGACCAACTGGTGAGGGAGGATGAGATTTTTTTAGTGTCATAGACCAAAGAATCAAGTTAAATTAAATGGGAAAATAACACACAAAAAAAGCCTGAAACAGTTCTGAATTATAACTACATGACCAAAAATAGAACCAGCTTTTCTGGAACCTAATGACTACAGTGGTGATAGCAATTGCAATGGAAATTAGAAAAGCATCTTGAAAGAGAATCACTTTTCATCAGCACCTTATTTTTAATAAATCAGTGCTGAATTTTAATTTGTAATTCAATTTCCTTAATGCATTCACCTTGTGTAACTGAGAAATCAATACCGTTGGATAGATGTATTGTTTTTGCCTCTATTTAAAGGTCACATCCCGTTTCCAGCAACTATAAAAATTAATATTTTTCAGTAATTTTGGAATACATAAGACTTCTCTGTAGCCTTAAGAAAAGTATACTAACAGTCTGCTTTTGGCAGCAGGATGGTTTGATACATTACTGCTGTGTGACAAACCCAATACAGAATCCTTATTAATAGTCCTATTAATGTTTCATCTAATGTGAGGGAAATGGTAAATAAATTGTGGCTTTAACCCACTGCTGAGCTTCCAATTACTATTTTTCTCCCTATCTGCTCGCAATGTATCATTTTTTTTAATATGACTGAAGTGTTCTAACAATCAAGGGTTAGGATCCGAACAGCATGAAGCCCTCATTACGTGATTTCTGCACTACAGCAAAATAATGATGGTGAAGCAAGCTGTTCTCTGTGTAGCACTGGCAGAATAACTCATAAGGCTACCCATTTACCCGCTTCTGGGTAGGGATTCAATTACTCCCTGCCTCGGGTCTGTGGATGTTGGAATCGTGTCACGCATCTGTCTCGCGCTGCACCGCAAAAAGCATCCAAAGTGAATAAATTACAGGTGATGCTCCCCAGAAGCACTCCGAGGTCTCTGCTTGCTCCCAAACCACTCAAGGCCCTGTCTTCTATAAGTTTAATGAAGGTTTCATAAACCATAAAAAAAGCCCACTAGAATGTCATGACCTTCTTTCATTTTCTGACACTGCGCAGAAAGCTGTGTTTTCCACGGTTAATGGGGAGAAGAGTATTGCACTTGAGAGACAGCACTGAAATGGTATGTTATAGTCCCAAATACCTATTAAACACAACTGAAAGGGTAAATAAAGAGTATTTCAGATGGCTGTGCAGATCTCATAAAGAGAGATTTTATTTTTTCCAGACAATAGGTCTTTGTATCAGATTAATACAGTTTGCCCCCTTCGGTATGCAGTGTGCAACTGGCGAGGAGATGAAATCATACAAAGTTAATTATTCGCAAGCGACTCCAGGTACAGCTGCTGTGTATCTACTGTTTCTTCTGTTAAGCAGGTAGCAGGGGGAAATCCAAGTGCCTGGCTGTGCTTCATCTGACCTACAGCCCGGCTCCTTTTCTTCCTGTTGCTACAGGATAAAATTAAGGCGTATGTTAACATCAGGCCGACCAAACCTTTTTCAGAAGAGCCTGTTTTTTGAAGAGGCAGGGACGGTGCTGCGCGGGCAGCGTGAGAAGGCTGGGGGATGGTGAGCCATTGGTGATGGGCCATCTGAAGTCATTACCAAGTTTGGAAGTCAAACAGTGTATAAACCATGCCGCAGTTACAGCTCCGTTATTGATCGTGCTTTTATGAGAAATTTGGCATTAGCTGGTGTGTGTGTGTGTGTGTGTGTGTGCTCTGGTGCCCTGGAGAAGGCAGGGAATGGAAATAATACGTTGGTTTGGGTTTGGTTTGGTTTTTTTTTGCCCCTTCTTTCTCAGCCTTACCCGGCAGAAGCTCAGGGAGAGGCGGCAGTGAGGGTACCGCTACGCGGCAGTGAGGGTACCGCTACGCGCCCGCTCAGCCCCCCCATCCCTTAGACACACGGACGCTGGGGCACCCCCTCCCGCTTCACCTCATCCAGAGCTGAGGCAGCGGCGGCCTCAAACACTCCTCTCTCTCACCAGGACTCTGAGGCCACCTGAGGGGAAAATTAGGAGTATTCTGACATGATGAGAGGGATTGTGCACAGTAAATTCTTAACAGTTTCAGGAATGTGAGTGACTACAGGCTGCCGAGCATCCCCCAGGCAGGGATCCCCGTAGCTCGGGACGGTGCTTGCTGCAGGGGCCGGGGAGAGCCAGACCCACACCAGGGCTTGGGAAGGGATGGCATTCCCATAAAACTGTAGCAACTAACTTAATTGCTTTTATACTTCATTTCTTCCTCACTAGAGGGATATAATTACATAATACATGGCATACTATCTGTCTTGCTGAAGCCGCGGTGCTCGCTTCATTGGGACCAGGTTTTTATCTACAGTGCTTAAAACTTTATATAATAAAACTGGTTTATATACTAGAACTGGCTGCTGTTCTACAGACACACCTAACTGTGGGGAATACCGACTATGTGAGATATGCCTGGCTGCTGAGGCCAGACTACATAGTGCACCTAACTAATATGTCAAAAAGAAACCAGAAAGTTAAATAAATGGGCCATTTATTGCAAGGTGATCAAAAGGCAGAACTGTGAAGCCCAACCTGGTTTGCTTTAATAGTTCTGTATCTTCTAGAAAGAAGCCTTGAGATTTCCATTCATGTACTTCACTGGAGGTTGGCTTCCTTGTAATCTCCATCTTACTCTTAAATAGGAAAGGCATTATTTGATTTTGTGGCTGAGCTTAAATGGATGCTTCCTGGAGTGACTGTTACAGACTCAGGTATCCGTCATACCCCCGAATTAAATTCTAATTACGTAAAATATCTCTAGTGTTGTTGGGTAAGATGTTGTAGTGTGAAGCATGTGAAGCTTCACAGTGAATGTTGCATTTTTTATTGGCATACACTGCTAGCTTTTCAACAAGGTCTTTGCATCTTATGACTACTTGCAGCATTTTTTTGTTTAAAAAAAAAAAAAAAGTCTTACATCTGGGTACTCCTAAGGGTATATATTGCATAATGATCAGAGTACTTTGCAGAGCTGGTATCATAAATACGCAGAAATGCTTTTTTCATCAATAAAGAAATCCAGTGAGCGTGTGTGTATATACATATATATATATATGAGTTTTTTCTAACTGCGGGAACAATACATGTACCTGCAGAGTAGAAAAGGACTGATCAGGACTCTTGAACTGTTGCCCGTGTGGGTTTTGTTCCTCAGCTGAAGGCACTATTAGGCCAATTTGGGCAAACCAGACAGTGAGGTTTGATGAGACCTATTGGATACAGCATTTTCAGAATGGAACTGCAGGGATTTATTTAGCACAAGCACCTCTTTATTAAACTCCAAACAACTGCCTGGCCTCTGCTGTAACGTTTGCACCTACATGATGTGGCTGCTAGAAACTGGGACTATTAACTGGAATATGAAATACAGCAGGAATGGCTCTGCCCGAGCCCGGTCTTGGCTTTGCTTCCCCGGATGCTGGTGGCAGGAGGTGCTTGGGTGCTTCCCGGTTGGGACGGGAACGTTAATGCTGCCGGGGATGCTGGAGGAGGTGGATTCTCCTCTACGAGCCACAGCAGAGTCCCTTCCCCGGGCTTAGTGAGAGTCACAGAAAGCAAAGATGGTTACTGATGCAATAGAAATAGCTATTTGGTTTAAAATGGTGTTTCCCTGCCAAGTTGCTGCAGTTTTCCTCAGAACTTTCTCCTTCCCTGGCCTTTGAAGCTAGGGCAGTTTTTCACCTCGTAAGTATTTGTGTAAATTGCTCTCTAGGAAAAGTCATTTTTACAAGACTTCTGATATACAGCACGGGGAAAGGCAAAGAAAATTGCAAAGAAGGCTAAATAGAACCAAAATGATAAAAATCGAAAGAAACCACCCCGAGTCTTCAGGTTTGTGATAAATGTTCTTGCTCAGAAGAAGCACTACAGGATTTTTTCAGTGACACCATTCTGTTTCTGGAAATGTAGAGAAACGCCCAAAGCCTCCCCGTCGCTGATGGCCGTGCAGTTTTTGTCATTGTCCCTGCACTGTCTCCGCTCTGAGCGCCTGCACGAAGCTGAAGCCGTTTAAATGATGCCCCTTAGGCCACTGAACCTCCATGGGATGGTGGTGACTCTCTGGTCGCTGCGTTCAGAGCAGTCACCTGTAGATGAGAGGCTCCGGGTCCCATTGCCCATCTCCTGGATTTGCCTGTCCTGGCCCATTTTCCTACCCCCCTGCGAGCAGCCACTTCTGCCTCTGCAGTTGCTGACCCAAAGGGCACAGAGGAACCCTTCCCTGGCTCCTCTTCCCGCCTGGGTTCAGAGCTCGGGATGGCAACAGAGATGAGTGTGTCGAGCCAAAAGGGTCCCTCTGCTCTTCCTGGGCGTTAGAGAAGCGCTGTGCCTTCAGTGGAACCCAAACAGCAGCTCTGGTGGGGAGCGACTGCTCTGCGCTCACGTTTCCTACCGAGCTCCACAGCGTGCTTAAAACAGGAAAATCTATCTCGGGGACCTCCATAAAAAGCCATATGTGTTTTCTTCCTGGCTGTCTTGCTTGGTCCCCCTCATGTAGTTCTTATTTTAATGGATACTGAATTCCTATGACTCTATGTGGGGGTCGAAATCCCAACTTCAGAGAGTCTTAAACAGTAGTATGGTGTCTGCACCAGCCTTTGCAGGCAGACAGTGGAGCGGGTTGGGCTTGTCACCCTTGGGCTTCAGTTCTACTCCAGGGAGGGATGTTGCACAAGTCAGTCCTTCCTGCAAACGGGAATAATGATTTTTTAAAATTTTTTTTTTTTTTTTGCTGTTTGGCTCTTTTTCTGCCTCTGGTGGAAAGTCTTTGGGCCAGAGAGGGTTTTTTTGAGCTATTTAGCCCACACCTAATACTCTGAGTCCTGAACTGGATTCCAGTTGGGGAGGACTATCGTGGAGCTGAACCAAATCCCGTTGATTGTCACCATTTTTATTGTCTCTGAGCCGTAACTGCATCTGAACCTGTGGAATTCAGCTTATTTATGAGCAGGGAAAGATGCATTTGCAGTATCTAGAAAGGATACTCTATTAGGAGTATACAGAAATGTCTACAAAGAAGAGCCCCCAGTGGAAGACCCACCATCCACCAGCGGTGGTTGGCAGTAGCTCTCTCAGCCATGATTAAGACAAAATACGTTTTTCCCCACTGAGCAGAGCGATCCAGTGCTGCTATTTCTCCTCTGGTGCACCAACAAAATCCACTTTTCACTTTGCTGGACACAAATACTCATGTTGCCCTATTTGTGGCTCTTTTTGCCCCTCGCTGCTGTGGGTGGGAATGACCTTGGTGGGGCAGATTAGCAGCTGACACTGGCCCGGGCCGTGCTTTGGCCATTAGTTCTGCCGTAGCCAAAGGCTGGGCCAGCCAAGCGTGCCCTTCTGGGGTCTCCAGCCTCACCAAAAAGAGAGCAGATTTAATTAAAGCTATTATGGAAGCAGCACTGCATAATGATTTACCCTGAGTGCGAGCCAAAGTCCCATTTGTTGGAGATTAATATAACTTCAGATGTTTGAAAAGCTATAGTTCTCCACGTTAAATGTAATAACTGAAATTTCATATCTGCAAGCCTGGCTGTTCCGGGCATAAAATGAAAACCAGCTCTCTATTTACTCGGACCATTTCTGTTGTTTGAATCACTTTATGGATACATGAAAGAAAGTCTGATGAAATGAATTATAGATACAAAAAATAGCAAGAGTAACAGGCATTTCAGATTTTTATATTGTATAAGGGGAGTCTTGGGAGTTCAGCTTGACAAAAAAATTATTTTTTTCTTTTTCTCCTTTTTTTTTGTTTTGCCTGCCCTTTTTTTTTTTTCCTTTGTTGCTTATGAGGTTTAGAAGAGGACAAAGAAAGATATTAAAAACTAGCTTTTCTGACTCGGAATAAGAAGGATTGGGAGGCAGCAGGATGCCCTGTGCACTGCAGAAAGTGGGCAGCAATCAATAATAATGAAATTTTAAAAGTACCTCATTTCACAAATGCATGAGTGGGACAGGAATGTGGAGGACGTGGAGGGGAAGTTCTGACGTATCCATTAGCGAACACTAATTGCCAGATTACTTCTCCTGAAGCGCACGAGTACCCAACGAACTAAAAGAGGAAGCTCCTCAAGTGCCACCACCGAAGAGAGGGGAACAGTAACGCACTTTGGGAAATGGACAGCTTTTGGTATATATTGTTTTTTCAGCTATACCGTATTTATTAACTTTACAGATGGCCCTAATGGCTGTACCTGAAGTAGTAAAAACCCAGAAAAAAATTTGCTTCCCAAGAAACATAGGAAAATAGATGGACATAAAAGCTTTCTAAAGTCTGTTTAGAGGAAGAGTCAATATTACACAATTAAAACCATTTTCATTTGCTCTCACGTGATGAAGTAAGAAGCAGCAATATCTTTGAATTGTTGATTAAGTTGGTGTTTCGTGCATCTCAACGTGATTTCTACATTTTTCTCCAAATTTCACATTCTCTTGATAATATGGCTGCTGTTTAAAAACAGGATAGTTTTACATCTGCCTCAAACAGAAGGGAAAGGTACTGGAAGATTTTGTGAGAGTGTAATTAGCCTTAATGTAGAATTACTTTATTGATATGTAGTTACGAGTCTCTGTGTTATAGTTTCTGGAAGTACCAGGGAAAAGGGAACGGAGGCAACGTGAGACAAAAACCTGAAAGCAAACGAGCGCTGTTGTGTGGTTAAGGTTTAAAGGAGAGCTGTTGGATAATGGTGTTGAGCTGATTATAAGCACGTCTAAGGAAGTCATTTTTCTCTTTACAGTATGCATCACCTAGGATTTGAAATGTGATCTGTTTCATTTTCCACTGATGTCTTGCTTATTAAACAGAGCACTCTTTTGGAAGGGAGACACGCTTGAAAAAATATTTTAAGAATTGGTTTATTGAAATGCACTTAAATATTGCTGAAAGTTTTGGGTTTGTTTTTTTTTTTTTTTTAATTAAAAACATATGAATGTTTAGTCAGAAATCCCAAGCGATGTTTTGGATTTAAATTCCCAAAGCAAACGCTTCCTGGTTTGACTGAAAAACATCTAGTCTCCAAAACCAGCTGGTTCCATCTTACAGAAATGGTGATTTCATCCTTGAGCAGATGTAAGGGTTTCCCAGAAGTGTTTCTGGAGTTTAATATCGAATCCTTTCATTCACAAAGTTCTCGGTAGCAGTTCTTTAGGTGGCCTGTGTAAAGACCCATTGGATGTACCTTCGGATGCACTTTGTTATTTCTGGCTTTTGAAGCAGGAAGCTTTTGCGCGGAACTTTGTTATAGTTGTTTTAAGATCAGGGGCTCCTTCAAACACTGTTAGCGATGGGTGTTATTCTGGAGCACGAGGATTTCAGACACAATGGGAGATGGGGCCGCTCACCACAGACCTCGCTGTCTGAGGGGGAACGTGCAGACCATGGGAACACCGACAGGCTGGAAAGCATGCACTGTGATACCTTCTGCTCCCAAACTAAGAGAGAAATTAATTCCCAATAAAGCTTGACAGGGTTCCTAAAGCTTGAGCTCTTCTGTTTAAGGCTTATATTTTTCATAGTCTTCTACCGTAACATCTCCAGGGCTATTGTGTGAAACAGGAGCAGTCAGATCACAAATACGGTGTCAGTCTGGTTTCACGGGCAGCGCCTTTGGAGCAGGAGGTCGCCATGGGGTGGGAGCAAAAAAGCCATCCCGGGCTGGTTTCCTGCGTCCTTTGAAGTGCAGCCTCTGGAGCTACAGGAGGTGTTCTCAGAAAGCAGGGAGGATGGGGCTGAAAGGCTTCTGGTGTTGAGAACTGAAGTGCCGTAATTAACGGGTGTTTGATCACAGGCCGTGTGTTACTCCTACACCTGTACTCCTGCTTGGTCCACTTACTAGTAGGAAAACATAAAGTTCTTTCAAGTTTAAGTATTAAATTGTTTTCATTTGAGACGTTTGTTGCATCTATTCTAATTATGAATTGAAATGTAAAAATGGGATAAAATGCCTTTTGTAAAAGTAATGATATTTGTTTCAATTAATCCAATTTAACACAAGATTTTCTCAGGGATTAGAAAGCATTCTTTCTAATAATTTGAGTAATAACAGTTGGTTCTACTAAATAAAGTATGATTACTGGTATGCATTATCTTTCCTTTAAATAAATACTATATTTCCCTCATTAAGGAATAATCACAAGAACAAGGATTGTAAAGGCACAAAATTCAAGTGCTAAATGTGGCTGCTTTTGTGAGTTTGAAATAATTATAGCTGAAGCGAGGGCTTCCTTCATAGAGAGTTCTGTTAGTTTTATAAAATTATGTAAATATTGTTTTGGTAGAAGCAAGATATTTTTATGAATTCAGAATGTTTCTTCAAATTTTTGCACAATTCAGCATTACAGGCTTTTAAAATTAATTCTTTTTATTGGAGAAAATGGAAACGTTTTGTTTGAGACTGAGAAGGGTATTTTGATATCCTCTGGTTTTGTCTGAAATTTTTCTGGCAAAACAGACACAATTTTGCAGGGCATTTCACTTTTCGCTAAGTGTTATTTTTCCGGTGCTCCAGTGAATAATTCCTATTGCACTAGGTGGGATGAGATGTTCTAGGAAAAGGGTGTATGGGCAGGCTGGGTAGTAGGGGTGGTAATTGTGTCTGATTAATTGGTAGAATATCATTGAAGTTCCATCCCCTGCTTCTGCTGGTTGCAAAGCCGTTGTGCTACAGGCACCGCATTCACGCTTAATTAAACTGATAGAGGGAAAGTGATTTTTAAGCTTTTTTTTTTTTAAATTAAAATACCATCCATACCTCGGTGTCTAACATTACACTAAATTAAAATGTCGGGCCTCGCAGGCGCTGGGTATTTACCCATCAGTCAGCGATGACTCGCCGTGCTCAGAGCTCCGCTAAATTGTGCTATTTTGCTAAAAAAATATTTTGCACAAAAAATTGTGCTAAATTGTGAATTACTTGTTATAGCTATAACATCATGTATTTTACCTACAGTATAGAGTCTATTCTAGAGGTTTCAGAGCAAACAAAAGAGATGGTGTTTAACCCCCGCTGGGTGGGTCTCTACCCAGGCAAATTCGCTGTATAAAATCAAAGCGCGGATTCAGCAAGCCCTTTAAGTTGTGACCTTCCCGTTGACTGAACGGTTTTCTACTATTTTCTTGTCTTCTGTAAGTTTTTGCATTGTGTAGGGCTGTGCCAATGCCATCTGCCAAGGCACCTGTTGGGCTGCATAAAAGTTCAAGTGGTCAAAAGCCAGGAGTTTCTGTGGGGTTGTGGTGTGTAGTGCTTGCTGCCGGGAGGGCTGCCTCGGCTTCTGCGCGTTGGGATGGTTCTTGAAGAAGGACTCTTGCTTTTTGAATTTAAAAACTCTTTGACAACTGTAAAACAGTATTTCTGCCCTCTCTTACTAAGTTATTCCTTTCAAGGAATTTTCCATCGTTCTTTGACATTAAGTCATTGATAATTACCCTATTTACAAGGGCGCTGTAATCTTTAATGTCTATTAACATGTAGTCACTGCAAGACAACCAGAGTGTATTAGATCTCAAAAGAAAATTGCCTGCTATTAAATAGCTATTACAGGGTAGATATCCTTTAATTAAAGCACAGAGGAAAAAACAGTTGGCTAGTATTTGGAAAAATATTCATAATAGGCTGACATGCCCCAGCTTTGGAGTCAACAAGAAATGAAAAGAACCCTCTTTAACCCAAGGTCGCAGAAGAGAGCCTCTTAAAAAGGGCTGTTCCTGAAGTGCAACACCAAACCATCTACGCTTTTTAAATGCGTAAGGTCTGAAAGGTACAATGGTCTAATGTATTTGCAGTTCCTCATTAATGTGCATTACTGTTGGATAATAGTTTAGCTTATTTTTCATTATTGAAGCTATAACTGGGTGAGCCTTAGGAAGTTGACTTCTGGAACAAGTGTCAGAAAATAATTTAAACTTTTGAGTATCTCTTTCCAGACTGTGTGCCAGTTCTCACAGGCCCTTGTCCCTGGAGTTCATCTTGCAGAAATGTTGGGAATTGTAATGTGCTACAGGGTACATAAGCATCAGAGACCATTAAAACAGAGTAAAGGCTAGTAGTTGTATTTGGAGATTTTCTAGTTTATGGTTATATCTCTTGATTTATATGATTTCATGACTGAATCTTCAGACTTCTTGGATGCTAAAACAGCACAGGCAAAAACATTAGTGCAGACCTGGCCTCTCCGTGGGTTTGGTTAAATTTGGGAGAAGACGATGGATCGCCTTGGAAAGATAAGAGGCAGAGGGAGAAGAATCAATTTCAGTGAAGGAAATGCAATGTATGTTTTTATAACAGCTCTGTTGTTTCAGAGTGGAGAACCTTTTTCCTTCACCTGAGCTGTGCTCAGGAGCTGGGGCTCAGCAGCTCGTGTAAAGGTCTTTTGCCTAACTGCTTCCACCTTTATTTGAAAACATAAAACGTACACATATTTGATGTACGGGTATATTCTTTATCCTTCACGCTGTTACTTTGTCTTCTGTCGTTATGTGTTGAGCACGGATTTTGTGCTTTTATTTTGATCAGAACTGTGTTATAAATAGCTCCACCTACTTCTCTGTCCTGCAGTGAATAAGCAGCATCCTGACACCATCAGGCATCGTTTCGTGGGAAATAGAGATCTGAAGGTCAGCGATGGAAATATTGTTGGGTTATCGAAAAACTGACGGTACTTTGCAGGTCTGCTCGGAGATCTGGAATGATGTCATTTCAGTAGGAGGGATTAGTTGTCAAAACTTTGAAATTTTATGGAAGTATAATTGATCAGAGGGTTTTTCAGCTCTGTGTATATTGCCAGTAGACATTTGTGTGTGCGTGTGTGGTGCGAGTGATTTGCCAACACTCAAGTCTGTAGGAGGGAAAGAGAATTAAGATTCTGTGTTACAGTACTTCCTCCTGCATTGCGATCTGACCTACTTGGCCCCTTTCAGCTGTGTGGTAGTCTCGTTCTGGCTTAAAAAAAAAAAAGAAAGATAAGAACATTGTTTTTCTTTACCTCCCCTATTCTGTCTGAGCCTTCCTCTTAAAATACCTCCCTGACAACTGTCCCATTTCTCAGGCTTTGAAAAGGTGGTTACGGCTTCCCCGCCGCACTCTGCACAATTTCAAAATGAAAAGATGTTGCTCTGTCAAATGTTGAAAGAAATCTTGCTCTTCAGAAAGCAGAAGAAATTGTCTAGCTGGGATTAAACAAGGGCAGGGAGTGAAGCATTTGTTTGTTTTATGAAGTCTGGTGAATTTTGATAATGAGTCCTTTAAAATATATGATATTGAAGCTTTTCTAATTCCAGACAGATAAGAAATAATAGTTACATATTTCAGCTTCAAAGACAAAAGTAACCCTTTGTCACCTAATTTAACAATCTTCTTAGTAAAATGTCTTAGAAGAATAAGAAATGTCATTTAAATAATAAAAAAAGCACCATCTTTGAATAGTGGGGTTTTTTTAATTGCCATAATCAAAGTCCAAACACATTTCCCTGCTTGCCTTAAATAGATTCTCTTAATGACAGGTTTTCCCCTAATGAGGAGGAGAACAAAGGGAACTCTGAGTATGTCAGTGTGACTTCAGTATGACGAAAGTTCTGACTTTTGACAGCCCCTACGAGGAAAATGGCAAAACTCGAAGGGGTTTAATTAATGTGTAGCTATGAATTGCTAGTTTGCATTTTAAAATATAAATATTTTTGTATATTAGCAGTTGAATATATGTTTTAAATAGCAAAAAAAGCCAAAGAAATCTTACGCTGTAGGTCACATAATGTAGCTTATTAATTCACACTTATTTTTGATAAATAGTAAAAATCGCACCCTTGGAATCATTGTGAACCCCTGCCAGACCAATCGGACTGGGACCTTACAATAATACAAAATACCTTTTAAAATGGGGAATTCTTGTTGAGTTTACTAATATATTTTCTGTGAATTTTGTGAATGACAAATAGCTTTGAATAATTAGAATATTCATGGAGGTTTTGGAGATGGTCTTGTTCTAGTACTAAAATCCATGCTGTGAGAAGGGGAGACCTCTAACAAATTGCTTAATAAACAGCAGCAGTTTGTGTTACTTAAATTCTCCTGCTCGGGTTAACTGGTGTGTAATCGTGCTCAATAGGAAAGGAGAAGATAATCCCATACTTAATGGTGACCAGCTTTTCTACAATTGACTAAACCGCAAAAATACATTCTGCGTGTGGTCCTTTGAAGAGAGCGTTGTAGGTTTGAGTAAAAGAGGTAACTTTGGTATTGATAACAACTATCAATAACTCAGGGAATACACGATTTTACAGCAGGGACAGGCATCTCTATAATATTGAATCTCGGAGCAGCTTTAGTGAGTCCCATTTATTTTCTAAGGAATCGTATTTGCTTTCAGAAATTGCTTGGTTCTGGAAGACTTTGAGGAAGAGTTAAAATCCTTTTGCTACTAGGAAAAGTTTGGATACCGTGTGGTGTGATGCCAGCAGGCAGTTCCCAGGCCTGGGTGGGGAGCTGCACTGCTGCTGCTTTTCAGAATCAGTTTAACTGGAGAGAAAACAGCCACCGGTTTCAGAATGGCAGGATTTTTTTTTTTTGTATGTTTCGTTTTCTTTTGCCCCATCCATAAAGCTACAAATCACAAAAACCTATGGGTAGGATGGTGGCTGTCCCGTGCAGTGCAAATGAGAAGGAGGGCTGGGAGCATCTCCCTCCAGCCCACCCCTCCAGAGCCCGCCGCTGGAAAGGTCACTGCGCAGGAGCCCGTCTGCAAGAGTTTCCTCCCTTCTGCTCCCTTTTTCTCTCAGCAGCAGCTGGTGCAAGAACGAGCTGCAGTATGAAGCTGGCTTCATTATTAAAACAAGAGATTATAATTTCCACGTCATTCTCTCTATTCCCCGCCACCCCCTTCCCACTGTTTGATAATAATCTAGTCTCATAATGAAATTCATGAGGCCGCAACAACAAAGGAGCTCATGGAAGAGATCAGGAGCTTTCAGATGGTATAGATTTGCATACTAATGAAGATTATGATGTTATTAATATTACAAAAACATGGTGGTATCCAAATGCCACCGAATCGGGGAATGATAGATCACAATTCAACTCCAGAAACAAATTAAAGAATGTGTTTTGCAATATAACTACACCTTGCAACTGCTGAAGACAGAAGTAAACCCAGTTCTTGTAACTGAATTATTTTGGTTTGTGCGTCATTCCGAGAAGGTTAATAATTGTAGACTTGCAATATGTTTTATTGCCTGTACTTTATTGGAAAAAAAGGACTCAAAACTTCAATTTTCTTTCAAGCTACAGGGGCTGATTGGGAAAAGTATAATGGGTTGGAGTTCATAGGACTGAGGTTCAGAACATCATGCCCTTGGCTTCTAAGTGTGAGGTTAACACAAGGAGGCTTATCCATCGCTGGAGTTTTATTCCTGTCTTTGCTATTGGATTCTTGACTTAGCTTTGGGCAACCTTGTGATATTTCCCTTTGCTGGCTTGTTCAGTAAAACTGGTTCACAGGCTGCTCTGAGACCAGGAAAAGAAGGGCAAAGCGGAATTAAAGCTTCTGCAGCTGACGTAGTGGGCTTTCCATATTCCGTGTCTTCTGAACAGTGAAAGGTCTTGGTTTTCTCCAGAAAGAGCACTTGGCATTTGCCAAGTCCCACGTCAAACAACAATTTAAGCAGCGGTTTTCAGGGCTTGAGTCCCTCTTCTTTCTGCTTTGCCTAACAATGATGCCTGTGCGGAGACACGTGATGCTCTGGGAGCAAGGTGGTGGTGCTTTTACATCTACTCTGCATAAACAGAAACGAGTCCTGAAGCACAGGACAGCAGACACCCTCGCTCCCAGGAGATTTGCCTTTCAATTAAAGTATGGAACAGTGAGGCCGCCCTTGTTACACACAGCACTGTGATTTTCCACTGTATTTTCTGATGCAGTTCAAGGAATTGAAAGTGTCTGTTGGTAAAGAGGTGAGGAGGATTGGGTTCTCACAACGTCTGGCTGCTATGAGAAGCTGCTTCTGTAGCTCCAACAACACCAAGGGGTTAATTCAGTGTAAGAGAAGCCTCTGCCAGTCAACAGGAGAGTTATGAAAAAGCTGGAGGTGTCTCATTGCTCGGGTGTGATTGAAGGCGGTGATGTGTTTGGGAGGATTTCAGTGGCTCTTAGGGACCTTGGTGGACTCGAGTGAAATGTAGTGTTTGTGAGCCTAACGAAGCAATTTGTGCTGTTCTGTTACACTGGGTAACGGATCGGGGTTGTTTTTCCCAAGTTAGTGCCATCCAAGCCTCAAATCTAAGTCAAGAACAGTGCTTTGGTGATGAGCCTTGGTAAGGAGGAATTGCTCCTACGGACAGTCCCATGGGTCACCCAGCAGGTCTCGGACCACGGGTGATAAAGCTATCGCCCCACCTGTTTTCACGGGGTTGTCCCATGTTCAGTAGCCTTTGTAAGAGCTTGAAAGGTTTCTAGCATCCCTTTCCTCTTTCTCACTGTAACAAAAGGTTTTCACTCCACTGTTAATGTGGATTAATAAATCTGCATTAAATAAAACATGTAGGAAAGTGACAGCTCTGACAGCCTAAATTGTACTCATTTGTGATGTCTTCTTTCAGAGGGATTGATGAGTGAGCAACAGTCCCTTGTAGTGCCGCTTTATCTGATCAAAAGCGTTTTAAATTTGAGGGAACTAGTCCAGCCCGGCAGCCTGGGAAGAAGAGACAGTTTGTGTGGTCTCTCCCCTCATCAGCACATGGGCTCCTCAGAGGCTCCTCACCGGTGTCTGCCCCATCGCAGACCCCAGGCTGGGAGATGGTACCCGCGGGATGAGCTACCCATGGCAGACACTGGTCATGGGCTTCCTGATGAGCAACTGCAATTAGCAATTGTGTGGATCTCTTAGCAGGGCCTCCAAGAGACCCCTCTGCTCTTTGGCTGTGAGGGACACGTGTCTCTCAACCCTCTTCTCTAGCCATGCTCTTCTCTTGGCCTTCCTTTGCTTTTTTTTCTTCACCACATTTTTTTCACAAGGGCCTTTCAATGATGAGAGGGACCCCTTGTGAGACTGTCACAGCTTCTGTGTGTCTCAGCTCTGCTGTCAGCTTCTTTCCTAACCCAGAGCTTGCTGTGGGAGCCAGACTGACCCGCTCCCGGGTGGGGGAAATGAGGAATTACTTCTTATCACAAGGCACTTGGGCACCTCCAGCTGTGCTGCCCTGGATAGGTACTGCAGAGAGGCTGTGTCACCTCCTTGGGATGAGGCACGAGGAAACAGGTCAGAGGACTGAGAGGAGAACGATGAGTTCCAGTGGCAAAGGGACCAATCTGTGTAAAAATGTCCTTGCAAGCTTGAGACCAATTAGTAATTTGTGCTTCTCCATTAAACGGTGCCAAACTTGATGTGAAGCAAATTCAGAGGAATGTTCAGGTTCCTCTTAGCAACCCTTGGGCCCTGGTTCTTCAGACTTTTTCACAAAACAACACTTTGCTTTGCCAAACATTCTGACTACGAGGTAGAAGCTGCTGTACTTCCATTTCTGACTTCTACTGCTTATAAAAACAATGGCAAGGATAAGTTTCATGCAGTTTTGACCAGGGCTGTGGTTGTCTTTGGCTTCCTCGGCATTGACAGTCACCCAGTGCCTATTTGCCAGTGTATGCGTTAGTGGCCTTTAGACAGAGCACAGCAGTACCCTGGTATTTAACAGCACAATAATTGCACGACAGCATCATTTAATGGAAGTCTTGGTAGAACTGGAGGCAAAAGAGCTCTTTTACAGCTTTTACTGTGTTCAATAAGACCTATTTTTAATCATCTTTTCCAAGGAACCTAGTGACTGCTTTACGAAAGTTGTACTTTTAATTTGTTTTGTTTTGTTTGTTTTCCTTCAGTGACTATTTCGTGGGGGGAGCTGGGGTGTTTACCAAAGCTGCAGTTCTTCCTTCCCCCCCTCAGCTCTATTAACACCCATTTGTGCTGTTTCTGGGGGTCTGGTGCTGAGCTGAAACGTTGGTTCACCGCGCGTCTCTACAGTTCACCAGTACATTCAGGTACCGGGTCAGTCTCAGGTGTGGTTTCAGCAGCCTATTAACATCACTGGCATTTTGATGGTTGCTGAGGTTTTTTTTTCCTTCCTTTTTTTCCCCTTCTCTTCTTCCCCTGAACTCATGTTAGTTATGAGGACTCTGCTTTATGCAACGGCAATGAATCCATTATCTGCGAGAGAACCAGTTCCTACAGAACTTAACTCCTGGGGTCAGAAGCACTTCACTGACTCCTTCCGAACAGAAATGTCAATACAATGCCATTTTCAGTGCTGAGCTGGTGCATAGCTTGGAGTTCAGAGCAGGAGGTGCTGTAACAGCCTCCGTTCACCCTTGTGGCAGCCCACGCTGTTTTTCATCCAAGGGACATGTGCCATTGACCAGATCGGGGCTATTGCTTCGTATCCATCATCTGATAGGAGTGAATGTATGAAGACAGATTTTTCTCTGATATGGGAAGCTGCTTTGCAGAATTCGGAGATGGTTATTTTTGATTTGACAGAGACAACGGGGGAAAAAAATTGGCTCCTAGAAATATCTGCTTATCCTTAGTCTTTGTGGTAATGTCTCACGAAGGTACGATAGGCCAGGGCAGCCTGAGGTAACTTTGAAGACTGCTCTGCTTTGAGCAGGAGGTTGCACTGGAGACTTCCAGAAGTGCCTTAAACATGAATTTTTCTGTGATTCAGTGACGCCCTTGCAGTTTAGCAGGTTGTCGCGTTTCTACTATGTTCATATTTCGTACTGCTTAATGCTGCCTTTCACAGCTGCACAGTAAAACACTTCACCTTCCATTGGAATCATAGAATCATAGAATTGTTTGGGTTGGAAAAGACCTTTCAGATCATCGAGTCCAACCATCAGCCCAACACTGACAAACCCACCACTGACCCATGTCCCTCAGCACCACGTCTGCCCGGCTTTTAAATCCCTCCAGGGATGGGGACTCCACCACTGCCCTGGGCAGCCTCTTCCAATGTCTCATAACCCTTTCCATGAAGAAATTTTTCCTAAGATCCGCCCCAAAGCTCCCCTGGGAGAAGAGACATGGCTGGGCTTAGGGAGTTGGTGGGAACAGGTGAATATGGGAGAGTGTTCCAAAGGAAAATGTAGGTTGAATCCTGGTACTTTAGAGGTGATTGCTCTGAAGCTGTGCTTCCTTACTCATTTCAGTGTGATCATGATTTAAATTACCTGTCTGCTGTTTGCTTTCTGCAAGAATTTTGCCTATAAGTGGTGCCTAAAGCCATGTTCTGCAGAGCCAAAATTTTGCTATTTGAGGTTCAATTGATTTCCCTTTCAGTTTAAAGGGAAAGCTCCAGGACACCAAACATCAATACTGTGACATTGCAGACGCTGGGCAGCTGATGTTAAATGCATTGCACGTTTGGAGCTCTTCCTGTGGCTTTCCCTTTGCTCAGATGCCTTTTGCAATTTCTGAATTCTTTTTCCCATCACAGTCTCATTCCCCTTTTAGTTCTTTTTATTGTATAAAGCTCTCTTTTAATTTTTTTTTTTTTAAAGGGTTTTCTGTACTTGGTATCATTATTGTGTGTCTGGTTTAAGTCTCTCTTGCTTCCTAAAACAATTACCTCATCGTTTCAGATCTACTTGTGTATTAACAGCTAATCAGCTTTTTACCCTCTGGTCTTTGTGCCCTTCTTCACGCAGTTCCTGACCCCTTTATCAGCGCGCCTCCCCTCTTTGGTTCACAATTTAATTTTTGTATCACTCTGTCCTCTTTCATCTCTCTCCGCTCTGCATATTTCAGTCCAGATCCTCTTCTATCCAATTAACTTTGTTCTGTTTCCTCTGCCACTTGAAGGAGCTGCACTGCTGCAGTCATTCCCGTGCAGAATTCCCTTTCCTGTCGCCCCGTCGGGCGCAGTTTATGGGGCACCCCCAGCACTGGGTGGCATAGCTTGGCTGGCAGCAGAGCCACAGCCCCACATAAGGTACAGCGGCCCTGGTCGATGCCAGTTCCAGACAAGCTTTTTTGGGTAATAATGAGCTGTGGTCAGAGATGAGAAACGAAGAGCATACCCCCCCGTGCCCCCTGCATTCCCTTACCAGCCCAGCCAGCGCGTCAGGGACGGCCTCAAAGCCGGACCAGTATCAAGGAACCGGACCATGCAGCTAACAGTATTTTGATAAGAATTTTCTCTGAAAAATCCTTTGCTTTACTTGTGTAAGACTTAATGTATGAGGGATTTGGGTCTGTGAAAAAAGAAAAAAGAAGGAACTTCAAGTTTACATGCGAGTTGGCAGAATTTTAGGAGAGGAGGCTCGTTATTCTCTGAGCCCTGCGGAACAGCCAGCCAGCCTCCTGCGGCGTGCAGGGGAGTGGTGTCTGTAAGCACAGCCCGTGCTGGGGTGTTGTACCCAGCTGTATCCAGACCAGAACCCCCTGGTGAGGACCCCCTTCCTCTGGGGGATCACCTGGAATCCCCTCCAGCCCTTTGCCTTCCCTCCAGTTTGGGGGAGGTCAGAATATGGGTCTGAGCTTTGCCTCTCCGATGCACTGCAGCATCTTCCCTTTTGGAGTCTCCAGTTCCTCCTCCCAGTAATTCAGAGAACGGCTTTAGAAATAGCATAAGAAACTGCAGATTCCAATGTTTTAAAATAGTGATTTGGGAGAATTTCCATGAGAGAATCATCTATAATTCCTGCAAGCTCACGGAAAAATGTATGCGAAGCCCTAACTGTGGTTTTACCCCTAACCAGAGTCCCAGTCACACACAAAAATCCCGTAAGTTCGCTCTGATAGTGCTTTTAACTTGATTTCCCCGAATCTGAAGTTCCTACAACTTGGTTAATTACTGTTGTGGCCGTTTATGAGGATTCAGGTTAGTGCTGACAGTCTTCCAGCACCACCTGTAGTTTTTCATGTCAGCTTGGAGAGGACAGACAAGTTCTCCTGCAATTTACTGCAAAGCAGTCATAAACCAGGGGTCCTGGAGAGAGATCCCTGGGGTCTTCTAATGTTCTTATGCAGCTAAATTCTCTTTTTGAACCTTAAGTGAATTTGTCTCCTAATGAAAAGGTTATTAGCTAAAACTGAGATTAGTATCTTCACCGTCTGCATCGCTCTAACTCAGGGTTTAAAAACCAAATTGTGTGAACAAGCACAAAAGCCCTGTTTCTGATCGGGGTTTTTAAAAAAAGGTTCATTAAAAATCAAAATAAGTCACAGCACCCAGTTTTTTCTCTTGGGCCTCCTCAAACCCAGCAGTGGCTGACACTACCTCCAGTAAGGCAGGCTTCATACATGAACGTTCCAGGAAGCATCAGTCGGGGTTGTTCTGGTGCGAGTTCCTGGCTTACGGCAGCAGAGGAGCACACAGAATTCCTCTGAAGGCCTTTTGGAACTTTCTCATTCTGCACCTGTGTTTTTGCCACAAATGTAACCCTTTTTCGCCTGGGAAATAATTTTCATACATCTTGTGGTTAGGGCTGTGTGGTTTAGTGTGGGTGTAAACAGAATAATTACCAAAGTGATACATTCCCCCCTGTTACTGTAATAGGCTTCTAAATGGACTCAAAGGAACTCAGGGAGTTACATACTGAAAATAAATGACCGTGTAGCATGCTGCAGTCAGCACAGGGATCTGTGTACTTTTAATTAATGCTAAACCCATGAAAGAAGGTTGTGTTTTCTTTTCATGTAGAGTTAAAAACCACAAAACCCCACAAAAAAAACCCCAAAACCAAAAAACCAAAACCCCACCCATTTTGATCCTGTATATTAAGGTGACTTTCTGCCATCTGGATTATCGGATTTCACGTATGCATATTAGCAGTCAAAATGCTGAATTATATTTTTAAAAGTGCTGAAACAACACTGTGAAACCTATACCTTCATCTCGCAAAATCTGAACAGTAACTGCACAGATTTATCTCTTGCATTGGCAGAGTCCTGAGAACTTATTATCTCTGAGCCCTGCTGGGACAGAAGATACTTGGCCAATACTGGGGCAACCTAAACTCAGTGACAGGATTCCCGTTGCCTTCCAAGGAGCAGGATTTAGTTTTTAACTTTCCAAAAAATGCCAGTGGATCTGTGGGGTCTGATTTTGTACGAACAATCGCTGAGTATCTCGTTCTTGTGTACAGTGAGGGGGGCTAAAAGAAGATTTTGATGTTTTGCAAACAGATTTGTTCCTGCCTCTAAATAATGAGGTGTAGAGCTGGGATTCGTATTTGCATTTGATATCCCTTCTTGCAAACTGCTTCTCAGCAAATGGAGGCTAAGTTAAAAAAAATCAGTTCTGCATGTCTATATAGAGCTGAAACGGTGATGGGCCTTTTGAAGTAGGCCCTGACCATGTGGGGGTTCAGAGCCCTGGCCAGGAGCGGGCAGAAGGACACACCGAGGCTCAACACGCACACGTCCCCGTGACCGCCGGGAGACTGCAGTGACCCGGGGAATGGCATGTCCCATTCTCATTAGAACTTTTAATTACAACTACTGTAGGAGTTTTTCAGATAAGAAGTTTTGGAGCCCAGTTTCTTCAGTAGTAGAATTCCAGATCTTTTAAGTGTAAGTCTGTGAAATACAAATTTTGAGATTTCATTTTTAAAAGATTTCATCTTTATTTACTTCCTATTTCCCAGCTGATTCTTAATCACATACAAAAACTTTGTATCTTGCCTTCTGGCAGTTCTTGAAAGAATTTTTTTCATAGCAATTAGGCATGCAGCATTTCCATTTAAAGATTTTTTTCTAAGAATAACTAGAAAGCAATTCAATCAAAGCGTCCTTTGTGTGTGTGTAAATGGCTTGCGTGCATTGTGATGCTTGAAGTTCTGAGAAAATAAATTTGGTTTTGCGTGTCAAGAGCAGGCAACGTGGCAGGATTTTAATGTGATCATAATTTAATGTGGTATCCAGCAACAGGACCATAATTAAAGAATATTAGTTCAGTATTTGGACTGGTGAACAACTGGAAACATGGGAAGAAATATTCTAGGATATATATAGGTGAAGGGAACGCTCAAGAAAATATTCCTCATCTATTGGTGGAACAGCAAAACAGTTCGTGGGCCATGTTTAGGTGTTTTCCACCTGCTTGAGACAATATCAGGCTTCCTTAGAATATTGAGGCAACATTAAAACGTTAGGGAATTTATAAAAAGAAAAAAGGGAACGTGATTTGAATGAACTCAATATGGGCTTTCTTAGTTTGCAGAGCAATATTTTTTAGCATACAACCTAAACCAGGCTGTTTTGCACTGGGAGTGTTTTTGGGGTGACCCCGTAGGCAGGTCTCCTCGGCAGCGAGCGGAGCCTGCGGAGCAGGGAATTCATCCGAGATCCGGCCTTGGCCCGGTCAGATCTGTGCTCGGGAATAATGAGATGATTTTTGTCAGGGCAGATTGGCCTCGCTGAGCCCCAGGGAATGGTGCCCTTCAGCTCCTGGCAGGATCCTGGCATTCAGACCTTACCAGGCACGTACAGAAGGGCACTTTGAAGTCAGTGTCTGGGTGAGCCATTGGCCTGGTCACTTGGTTGACGTGCGTCTCTTTGAGGGCAAAAGGAAGAAGGGTGGTTTCTTTTTGGTGTGGACCAAATACAGTTTATAGTATTGCTGTTATTAAAAAGAGTGGGAGAAGGGTATAGTATGAAATGAGAATGGTGTCCTGGGCTCCCTGGGAGGCAGAGGCTGGAACATGTGGCACAAAAAGGGGGATAAGAGGAAAAACGGGAAGCTGAATACAAAAGAACTCTCCCCCTCCCCTGCCCCAACACAACAATTAGATCAAAAGCCGCGATAAGCACGAGCTTGATGAAATTTAGCATTGGCAGCCCTGCCTCTGTGGGTAATGAGGTGTCACTGGAGCGAGGATCACACAATGTGAGTACAGAAGCAAGCGCCTGCCAGGCATTGTTAAACCTTCCCTTCTGACGGCAGCCTGGAGATTCTCCTCCATCCTTTATGCAATGAAAATTTTAAACAATGTGATTAACCTTAACTATGTCGTTAACATAGTGCTGGGTCTGAGACGCGCTGTGCAATCTGGGCTGTGCCCTCTCTGTTAATCTGGTATTTGCCATTGATTAGTGCCTGTAATAACAGGCAAAAAGATGCACTTTAATCATCAGGTACCACCTGCGCACACACACGGGGACGGGAGAGTCCTGCTGGAGCAGCAGCCACCTCCTAAAACACACAAAGGAAGGGGGTGAACAGATACAGATTCACTCTGTGTCTAAAAATTAACATCAATAAAGTGTGGAAGTTTTGAACAGTTCGCTATTTAGGTTTTATCACCAGTTTACAACTCTGCTCAGCCAGGGGAGAACCTGAGGGGCCTGTCCCCCTCTTCTGCAGTGCACCCCCGGGGCAGTCCTACCCCAACCTTATTTTACCATTTTGTTGCTGTAATTCCATTTGATATCCAGTATTCCTCAGATGTTTGAAAAACTTGGGTCTGAAGCCTTCTGTACTCTATGAAATACGCCGGTACTTGCTGGATGGAATGATTTCACTAGGAAGGTATCTCAGGATTTGGTTAAAGGCTGTGGTTTTATTCTGCAGCGGGGAGGTGGCAGCGGGCGCTGGCGCTGGCTGAGGGGTTAGAAGAGCCAGGAGGCTGCGGGTCTGCAGGGGTTGTCAGGCAGAGGTTTCCCTCCCCGGAACAGAGTGTTCTGAGGCAAACTCATCCGAGAGCTCGCCCCGTGTTTCCTGCCAGCCTGTCTGCCAGAAAATACTATCCAGGCAAAACATTGAAGCTCATCATTTTTATTTTATCAGCCAAATTTTGGCAGGTAGAAATTAAGCTACTTTTGAAAATATCTTTCATCATCTTTCCCTGAGGTTTTGATTAAGAGATGACTGGTTTATCTGAAGTGTTGCCCTTCACATTAATCTTCCTCTGTCTGCATGAGGAGTGCAACTTCATTTGATTAATGTTATTTTTCAGTCCATCTTTGGTATATTTTTCTCTGGGATTGCTATGGATTTGTTTGTGGTTTGTTTTTTTTTTTCTCTTGCTTGTTCTTCATAATAAGAATTATGCCTGATTTCCAACAGAATGCTACAGATTTATATAAAACTCATGACCCGATGTACCAGTTTGGGAAATTAATCTGATCCTCTGATTTGTACTTTCCAGTAGATACTTATCCTTTGCCAAACAATAGGAGTTTTATAGGATTTTAAATGACCCTTTGACAGGTTTACTTAAGGTATTGAACTTTCCATGGGCCTGTAAATGATTACTCCTTAATGTTACGGCTTATTTGTCTTACAGCGGTTTTATTGATAACCTGATCACTTTTTCTTTGTCATCTATTTTTATTTCTCCTACTTCTCCTAGTAGTCTTTTGCCTACTGCCATATTGAGGGGGCATTAACTAAGTAATGAGGATAGAGTTATTTTAATTGTCTCCAGCCAGGTTTTTAAATTGTCTCACGACCGCTGTGTCCGAGTGCCAGTTTGAAACAATTAATTGGTGACAAGTCAGGCAGGGAGGATAGTGGCAAAACCCAAATTACAGACAAATTTGTTTTTAATTTAAAGAATCAGTGTGCTTCAGTGGCCACATTGATCTGCTACCTTAACGTACAACAAAATATGAGCAAACTTAATTTTCTAGTTGCAGAATGCTTTAGTATCTGGAAAACGCAGTACTTCATAACAAACCTTTCAGGAGGAAACGCAGAACTCCCTGATACTAATGGTCTGTAAAGTATAGCTGGAAATAAAATAATTATCCACCTCAGTGTACTAATCGGTGTTCATATGTTCTCAATAGTGTCTTGACTATTTGGGCCTATTGATAAACATTGCGTTTGTATTTACATTTCAGTGAAGAAAAATGTTCTTGTTGCTGAAGTTCATTTACCATTGATTGAGAGAGATCCTTCGTTTGCAGGGTCTCCATCTGGTAGTTGACTGTCTGAATTAACTGGTTTAAATGGTTTTCTGGTATCATGATATTTCAAAGCTACCTTGCATTTATCTGCTTGTTCCTATTACACACAAACTACCAGAAAACCTGTCAGTACCAAATACTCAGCTGTATCTGCTTTATGACACTCTGCATTCAAAGACTTATAAAGTTGTTAGTCCAAACTGCTGAAGAGTTTTCTGCAATTAATGGAGGAAAAAAAATGAGAGAAAGCGAGGAGGATATCTTTAAAGAACAGGTGCATGCTCAGAGAAATGAAATACTGCCTGTAATGTTTTGCATTCCTTGGCAGGTTTGTATGTTGGGGACTTGGGAAAGAAACGTTTATTTAAAGTTCTGTGTGATAAATAGCCCATTTTACCCTGGAAAAAATAATAGCAGGAAATAAACAATCATGAGCAAAGTCTGTCTAAACTGCTGCTTCACGCTAGTCACCTGAAAAGGGCACAACTTGTGCTGATAATTCAGGCAAAACAGCCAGGGACTAGGTCATCCTGGGGATGGAAATGTGAGATTTCAGTCACTGCTCGAGAGGCCAGATTGCTAAAACTCTGCTTTGAAGGTCTCCTGTGATCTTCTGTTGAGAGGCTGAGAATCAAAACTGCAGAGAATTTAAGAAGTAAAAGAAGAAAAGAAGCAAAACCTGAAAAGAATAGATTCAGAGGCTTAGACTGCAGGTATTTTTTCAGGTTTTGCTTTACAAGAATGTTTAAAAAAAAAAGTTTTCAGTCGTCAAAGAGTTTCTGAAACCAGTCTCCCTAGCCCTAAGCGAAAATGAAGATTTAGAAGCTAAATTTTGGGCTGCTAACTAAGAGTGTGTGGCCCTGATCTCTAGGCGGATGTTAGGAGATGCTATATTTAGAAGATGGCTTTGGTGATGACGCGTCACCCACAATTCCTCATGCCAAACCCTTTTGTTTATTCTGGAGGTGCTGCAGTTTCTTGTCTGAGCTCGTCTGATTGTCCAATTAAAAGGGTGATTTCTTGCTGTTCAGGGTGTCTGTTGGTATAATTTTTTTCATCACAATTAGTCATTCACAATGGCAATCACTTGATTTGCATTTTATAGCACCGGCAGTGTCATGACTGTCTCCGAGACAAACTTCCCACTAATTCCTCTTGCAGTGTGAGAGCTCATATTGCCTCTGAATTCCTTCTGAAATAGCAGGATGGAACACATTGACTTTACTGCAGCTAACTTAATACAATACATCAGGAGCAACAGTTAATGAAAATGTACTGTAAGGTACATAACTATATGAAAAAAAGAATGATAGGGATATTTTTAGGTATATAAACTAATTATTGTAATTTCACTTTCCCTATGCTATCTCTTCTTCCCAGCCAGGGTAATGATCTGTCTTATCACTAAAGTGCCTCTACTAAATCTTCTGAAATGTCAAAAGAGAACTAATATTTACATCAGAATAATAACTACAATTACTTACCCACTTTCCAATTCATTTGGAGTCAATTATTCTTTAGTACTAAGAGAAATAGAGCCTTACTGTAATATTGGAATGAGTTTAATTAATCCTTTTTCACATACAGCAGGCTGATAAATGAAATTCAGCCTGTAATTTAAGAGCTTGGGGAAATAGTATGATATTAAGGGTGCTTTGGGTGATTGACAGTTTAATTTATTACAAAGAGCAGTAGTCTGTCTTACCTTGGAGTTCATTCCAGTTTTGCAATTAATGATTTCAACTGGGAGATCATCATTCTAGGAAGGCTTCCCAAACAAAATTTTTACGGACTTCTTGGCATCACCTATCAGTTACTACACACCCGTAACCCTTTGTTTTGTAAAAGTGACAGATAACGAATTCAATGTGTAATATAAAAACGTGGTGCTGAAAAGTTCGTAGGAACTGGAGAACATGATAAATTTGTCTAGTAGATTTTCCCACAAGTTGATATCATATTTTCATCAGGAAGGAGAAAGGGTAATTGGATTTAAATGTCAAGATGTTCCTTCTGTAGGTTTGAAGTCACACATCTATTTTCTCAGCTACAGTTTTCGCTTATGATTATGAAAACTGCACCCACTTGTCACTGAAGATGACAGTCAGGAATTCTCTAGGAGTGAGTTAAATGCTGAACCATAACCTGAAGGTTTGACACGAGCTGCATAACACCACTGGTACAGACAAGAAATAAATTACTCCATTGGACTCGGTAGATCGTATGTGAAAATAGTGATTTTTACTAAGAAGCATCCCAGATAAAGCTAAGAAAGATTAATCCAGTGAGAGATTTCTAATTGAGGAAAATACAGGTTCAGATGTCCAGGAGGTGAGGACATGCCTATGGGAGGAAAACTCTGGCCAGCTTGTTTTCCTGTCCCTCACATTTTTCTAGCTGTTTAGAAGCAAATAGAATGAAACATTCCTGGAACGTCAGTGACTTCCCTAGATGGGCACTTGTGGGTCTGTTTAAAACAGTAACAGAAAGAGTTTTTAATAAACGATGTAGAAATGTGCAGATAGCTCCTAATCGAACTCCCTTGGCAGCAATTCCCTTCCTCGTGCTTGACCTTTTCTGCTGCTCGGTAGGTGTGGGCTTCTCCCGGCTCCCACGGAACTCTAAATAGCTTAAGCAGCACAGCTCATGCTAATTACCCTTTAGTAGAAGTGGGCAAGAGCTGTCATCTTCCTCCAGTGTCTTCCTTCAGTATTGGAAAAGGGAGTCTGGGCTGCATCTTGGTTTTTCCTAGAATCCCTTTTAATTAGAGGAGAACCTGGGGGGTTTCTCTCCTGTTCCTGAGGCACAAGGAGAACCTCCATAAAGGCTGTCTTCTGTGAGCGTTGGGTTCGTGTTCCCGCTGTGTGCCGTGTTCAGCCGTAACCGATGACACGCGTGAAAACACTGCTTGTGAATTAGGATAGCACGAGTTCAGCTATACACCCCTGCATGCAATTTGTTACCGCAATGATAAATATACTTAAAATAGGCTTGTCTTACCAGAAGTTTGATTTACAAGAACTGTTCTCCATATATTTGTTCATTTTTCCCTTTCCTAGCTCAGGTTTTTTTGAATTGGATACTTGTAATGCTTTAGGAAATGCACAGCTCATGGTACGGTTTGATACCGAGGTAATTTTTGTGCCTCTCCGTCAGTCTGTGCACTCTATTTTGAATATGCAGTATCTTTGCTTTCTCTTATTCTCCTCTTTTTTTCACCCCTATTCTGGACTGATCTCTGAGACCCAGCAGCATGAAAGGCTGGTTTACTTAGAATTCTGCAGTGTGTGAGATCGTACCGTGGTTTGACAAGGAAAGATGCTGAGCACCAGGGAAAGGGCTAGGGATCTGTGGTTGCCTGTTGGGGCAGAGCAGGAGCATTCATCGTGCACTAGAGGGGAGCCACGGTAACGGGTCCAAGGTGAGCGAGAAGTCTGAAAAAGTGAGGGAAAAGAAGCCCCGACCACCAGAATTCCATGTGGAACTAGTCTGTGTTTGCTAATTGGTTTCTGACCGATTTCTACTTCTTCTGCTTTATCTGACAAGTGAAGAGTGTTTGGAAACCTGGTGGTAGAGCTCAGAAACCTTGTTCCAAGCAGACTGTGTATTTGTCACAGCTCCTGGGTGGTCGGTTAAATCTCCACAAAGTCTTGCATGGACCTCAGTTGTCCACTGCTGGAAGAGCTGGGCTTAGAGACTGTATTTGGGCTGAAGACCTCAGCCTCTGTTCAGACACTGGTGGCCAAACCCCTTGGCACAGCGAGAAGAGGCAGGAAACAGCAGTTACTGATGCAAAACAAGTCTATTCTGTGGGGCTTGCTCAGATTTGTGAAAACATAATCCCTCCATTGCTGTTCCTAAGCAGTTCCTTTAGCTGAGTGTGGACAAAACATTTATTCTTTTCCAGGTTCAAAACTGCTCTTTCCTGCGCGGTCGCAGTCCAGGGCATTTGTGCGAAGTTCTCTTTCCTTCCTGCACACTTGGCAGTTCAAAGGAAAGAAGGCGGGAGAGCGTGTCCAGGGCCAGGGCTGATTTTCAAGGCTCCTGATGGAGAAGAGGAGAGGAAAACTTGACATTCCGCTAATTTGCAGTATGTTAGGTGACTTGGAGGCTTCTGGAGAGTGTTTCTCCCCTTCTCCTCGGGCTCACTCTCCAGGTGCTGAGGTGGTGAGCTAACAAAGCTGCCCTGCCCCAAAGTCTAATTGGACAGTTACAAATTCCTAAATAACTTGAAGTTTCTGAGTTACTTCCTGAAGGCAATTCGTAAGAGATACCAGGGTTGGGAGCCAGAGCCATCAGGTAACCCGCTGTCGTGGATGCTGTCTATGACAGCCCTGTCTTACGCTTTGACTGCGCCTTCCCGTCCAGTGTCTGCGCTAACGAGATGCCTTTGGCATCACTAACATTCAGTGGGTGGGCAGTAATAACCAGATGATAGATTACGTGTGGCAGGGTGCGTGGTCACAATTATTACCAAGGGCACCAGTGCAACTCCCGGTTCTTACAAATAGCTCTAAACGAGCTTTCTTATCTGTGCATCATAAGCGTGGCCTCTTTCAGACCGTGGATAGTCAGTAGCTTTTAGCCGTTTTTACCTAAGGATGAAAAACTGCAATCCTTTTCCAGACACTTTTACCAGTATATGTGAATTATAGCAAATAAATTAAAAAATACAACTTTATTTTTTATTTTACCATCACTGCATATCATGGCTTTACAGTCCCATGTATATCATTACTCACTGGGCTGTTATTTAAATGCCTTTTTTTTTTTTTTATACCTACCCTTGAATATCAAGATAAATTGTTGCTTGGTACATTTGACACTGAATTCCCAGCTGCACAGGAGCTTCAGGGTGTGGTGTTTTCTTGTTGGTTTTGTGTTTTGTTTTTCTTTTTAAATCTGTGAATGCCAAGGAGATGAAACCTCTCCTTTTCTCTCCGTTTGGGCTGCCCGGAGTGCCTGGCAAGGCTCCTTCTGTAGGTGGCCAGCTCGTTTAGTACCAAATATCACACGTATTTCATCCAGTCCCTGAAGCTGTTCTTTAAATTCCACCAGTTAGAGGAATTTGTATTGCCTGTGTATGACTCATCATTGGCCCTGAGTAGTTTGATATTGGGACATCCAGTAGATTTTTAAAGCTGGATCTTACTGTTTTTAAAGTGGGATCTTAGTATTTCTTTCCTTTTCCCCCCAATATGTGCAGATTGCAAAAAGGGACCTGCAAGACCCAGGGAGGTGTGATACTGTCTTAATTGCCAAAAGCTTTGTAAAGGGTCACATGGCAGGCCCAGGGGGAAGTGGAAATCTAATGTGTATAAAAGGTTTTTTAGGCTTAAAAAGTTTAGGAACGGCAGCTCCTGAGAAGATGAGATACGACTCTGTGATGCCTGACAGATGTCTACCTAACCAGTGCCTGTAAAGAGTAAGAGGGTTTCCATAACCTCTCTTAGCCACTTGCTCCATTATAATTACCTTTTGATGTATAGAGTTTTTCCCAGTCTAAGTCCTTTTCACTGAAAATTAATCCAATTATGTCTTGTCCTTTCCCCAGCAGACACAGAGAATAATTCATCAAACTCCCTCTTAGGAAGAGCCTTTTACATTAAGACGATTCATCTCATGTCCTCTTCTGATCCTCTCTTTTCTACGTGGGGAAAAAAAAAAAGCAGCTGAATTGTTGAATTTTCCTCCATTTTCAGCATTCTTACCAACTTCCTTGAAACTCCCTGTTCTGACCTGGTCCCTCTGGCAGGGTGTGCCCAGGAGCCAAAAAGATTAACTTCTCTTCAGGCTTCAGCTCTCTAGGATGCCTAGTCCCTAGCAGTCCCTCATCGGAAGGAGAGTTTTGGGGTGTCTTGTGTGTTTGGTCAGATCTGGGAGCACATGATCCCCTTACAGCCACTGCTGAACGTTTCCTTAACTAAACCTAAAAATTGCTGGGTTGGGATGACCTTCACTTCTGTAACTGCTCTTTACAATAATACCTTACTGTGAAATTTCCGTTTGGTTTGGGTTTTGATTATTATTAGTTTTTAAAGTTCATTGCCTCTCTCTCCTTTTTGTTCAGAGACAGAAAATGCAATAAGCTGAGTACAGGAACAGTGTTGAGGAACAAAGAAAATTCCTCCAAAGTACGTTTTTGCACAGGGTCAGGTAGAAGTCATTCTTGTTCTCTTGTCACTGCTTTTCTCTGCTCTCCGTGGCACTCTGGGTATGTGGATGTTCTGCGTGATCAATAATTTATGAAGTTGGCAATTCTTAAATGATTAAATTTTCAACAATGATAGCAGGTTCCTTCTGTGCTCTTGTAGTTACTATCCCACTGGATAGTTATGTATCAACAAATGCTGAAATAGATATTTCAAAACACTTTTTTAAGTTGTTGTGACCCACATTTTGATGGACAATCTTTTCCTAACACCGGGGCTGTATGAAGAGCGTTCCATCTTTCGCATTTGATGTCTTGCTGTAATTCCCAAGTGACTGAACTATTCTTGGTGCTCTGACATAATTTGTAAATTATGGAGATAATGATTTACTTAAAGAGAATCACATTATGTCATGGGGCAGACTGTTACAGTTGTAAAATCCCACCAAAGAAGGTGGAAATTTGGTGTGGTCACCAGGTCACTTGAGATTACTGTTTTCTAGAGCATTGCTGATGTCCTCTCCAAAGTAAAGGCGAGATTTGGCCCCATCTTTATACTCGTCCATGGTTGTCGTATTGTGTTGGAAGTGTCATTCTCAGGAACTTGGAAGTGTCCCTGTGACTGTGGTTCTGCAAGATGTTTCATAAATGACAAATATGGAAAAAAATATCAAAGCTTTTGAAGACTTTTGACTTGAAAGTCAAGAAAGTTAGATAAAGAAGTTAGAGAAAAACTGTTTTATCGCTCTGTCCCACTTCTATCAAATATTTTAAATAAAAAATCTCTAGCTTGCAGAGGCTGTCCAGCATCTAATTTCTGAAGAAATGAATTTAAATAAGAATTTAATTGCTGAAGAAAAATGTTACCAATTATGTGTAAAGGAGAGGAAAATGAAATATGAGTTATTTTTTATGCAGGAAGGAAATTGACTATGATATTCTGCAGTAATTTAATCTGTAAGAGTTGCTTTGAAGTAGTGCACAACGGAGAGGGAAAAAGTTGAGTCTAGTTCCAGGCACAGACCCCTGACACGGACAAGGCTCTGAGGACCCTTCACACCCCACTAGTCAGCAGTAAAGGTTTCTGTCCCTCTGGGCAAGCTCCACAGTAGATCCCTCTTTCTCCAGTGCTGATCTTTCTATTTTCTCAAGCTTCCTATAATAGTTATATCTGAGTCAATGCAAAGCCCTATGGTGGAATTTCCAGGCTGGACGTACGGCTGTCGCTGGATTACTGTCACCTTCTTGCTCCCAGGGAATACAGGAAACTATGAGCTGGGTTTCTGCTGATCGACATCTTTTGTCATAATCCCTTAAAATAGACCTTGATTTGTGCCGAGCAGGAGGAGGATCCCTGCCCAGCCTTGCTGTCGGGCAGCCTCAGGCAGGGCTGTGCAGCAGTGTCCGTGGGCATTGCTCAGCTGGGGACTCTGCCCTGAATTGGGACCAGGAACTAAACAAATAGAGCTCTGGTTTATCAATAACAAAATGAAGTGAATTCTGCATTTAAATGCCAGCTACCTGGTTTTAATTTTGAGTTTTAGGGTTGCTCTCTGAGTAGTTACACTGAGGGTGTGAGTGGGTGCTCTTGCCCGTCGCCCTCCCAGCACCTCTGCTTTACTGGCGCTGGCATCAGCCCCTTTCTCTAATTGGCTTTATTGCATCTCCTTCAGCGTGTCCTTCTCCAGCGCCTTTCTGTTACTGGTTTCATCTTCTGGGAATGATAAGATTGATTACTTCCCCCTTCCTCTTAATATCTCTCCAGCCTGTGGCAGACAATATCCCTGGCTGTGCCTTAAGCGCAGAGGAATCTGGCTTGCGGTGGGTAGGAACCCCCAAGCTGTTTATTCATGGAGCTCATTTTAATCTCTGGAGCTGTGATCGTGAAGTGCAATGCAGTTATTTCTTTATCTCTAAATTAAGGTAATTGTGGGGGTGGATTTATGGGGAGGTTTAGTTATATCAGATGGAAATTTTTGTTTGTTTGTTTTGTTGGATGGTTCTGAAAGCCGGAGAGCTGGGGATAAAGAAACTAAACCAATTTCTTGCTGGGTGCGAGGATCGTTAGGCTGCCTCATCTATTATTAGGAAGCAGGATAACTCTACAGATGAGTTTGCTTGTTGCAGAGATGTAAGATAATAGAGATTGAGACTGAATTTGTTTCTGAACTCTTTGTGAAAATATTATGGTTTACATCCAGGCTCCTCTAGCAACAGTAAAATTGCCAATGTGAAACAAAGGAATATTGAGATAATGTAATACTGAGGTTTTCTTATCATAGACTTGAATATACCAATTACATACTGTATTTTTAGCTAAGTCTGTTGTCAACAACTATAGATCTAAAGTAGAAGATGGGTTTGGGTGAGAGAAGATATTTTCCTTCATATAATTCTGTATATTAGGAGGATTTGAAGTATTTTTCCCTTTGCTTCACAGCAAATCCCCTCGGGGGGAGGGCTCGCGGTTGCGTGTGACCAGGTTGTGGTGTTTTCCCACATTCCCCTTGGCAGCTGAGCTGCTGCTGCTGCCTTCGGACACAGTCCCTGTCCTGGCACTGGTGAACGCACATTTATTTGCTGGAAGAATCCTCACTGAGGTTTCTGGAGCAGGCAAACAGCCCGCACAGGCAGTGGCAGGGACTGAGATGAATAGCACTAACTTACAAAGCTTTTGTAATTCAATTGTACTTTAGTTGTGTATTTGTACACTTCTCTTCCCGGGTGATGTATTTAACAGCCTCTGGAGTTTATGATGCATTCCAGTGGTCTATCACAAATTTTGGGAAAAGACTTATGGTAAAGCTATCCTTTTTTTTCTCCTCGAAGTTGGTGTTAGTTCCTTCCTGCTCGCCAATCTGTGCCAGTCTGATTGCTGCGATATGACGTCTGCCAGGGATGACCTTCCCCCCTAAGAACTTGTGGTTGGTTTTGGAATGCATTGAGGTTCAGGATTCCTATCATATTTATATGCTAATGTTTTAAACAGATGAATTCTCCCTCCCTCATTTTATCTAATGAATGATGACCTTTCTTCTCTGCTTCCCATCTAGTAATATATTTGGACATTAAGTATAAATCTTCTTAGCAAAGGAATTGCTTATGTATGTTTCCCACATGATATATCTCTCTTTTGGTGTGAGCAAATATTTTGTTTAAACAGGAAAACAAATTCCCTAGCATCTCTCTTTCCTTTTTTTTTTTTTTAATTTTATTTTTAATGCACAGAGTTAGGTACTTCAGCAGGGTTATAATGATAATATATAGCTAGTGTGCTGTATTATGAAGACTCTAAGTACATAATGTAGTAGATCTATTATGTGAAAGCATACTTTACTAAAAAAACCTCATTTGATGCTTGAAATCAAGGGAGTCAGTTCATGTTCAAGTATATGCTCTGCACCCTCTGCCTGTTCGCTGGAGAAAAGTATGTTTGTGGTGAACTAAGGAGTGTTTGGGTTTTGGGTTTGTTCTGCCCCTCCCTCCCCAAACTTCCAGCAATCCAGAAAAAGTCCTTCCCACAGGAGCAGAACCACATCCATTCATGTGGTTCACATGGGCCCATGGGCATGAACTACAATTTCAAGTCCATTGTTTTCCACCCTGATGATAGTACAACATTTTCTGTCAGCTGAGTAAAATGTCATACTAAAAGCATCCATTCTCTTTCTTCAGGATGGAAATGACTCTGTTACCTTACACAGATCAGTGTGTAGCACCAAGAAAAAATATTTAGTTCTTCACGCAAAGCCTTTCTAAATCAGGATAGATTTGTGATGTAAGCCACGTGCTTGTTGAGGGACAGGATATTCCCAGGATTTTGCTTTAAGGGGTTTGTTAAACGTGGCAGAGGCTGAAGGAGGATCTTCAGTGTGCACTCTACAGGTGCCTGCTGGGGAGAAGGCCCCAGCAGAAAGAAGTCATCCTCATGCCAACGGGCTGGAATAGAGCTTGTGGATGATTATTAGGCCAGCTATTGATCACCTGTGCCACTGGAGAGGAGGGCAGGTTTGAGATAGATGTAACATTTGCAGTAAACACTTTAACGGTGTGACCTACGTGCATGAATATTTTATATTTTAGATGTCTGATGGTGGGGGTATTAATGTTGGGGGTATTAATGTTGGGATTAAGAGGCTTGACCCTGCCGCTGCCCCTGCGGGCGCTGAAAGAGGCTCTGACGTGAAGTTCTGCAGCGAAGTGCTTTGGAAATTATGGCAAAGAGGGAAAGAGGAAGAGGACAAAGAAACAGCATCGAGGCGGTGCATTTTGGGCCCTAGGAGTGAAGTGGAGCAGCTGTGAGCAAAAGCGCCTTCGAACAAAGACTGACACAAACCTGTGACGTGACCTTCACCCGTGGCGCGTGGGCACCATCCCTGAATTCCAGAGAAGGTGGGGGGGGGGGCCTTAAGGAGCGCCGGGGAAAGGGCAAACACAAAATTAGAGATGAATTAGTTTGTTGTAAGTTAAGATATTTGTCATCTCGTTCAGGCAGGATGTCTTCAGTTATTTCCAGCATAAGGGTTGAGATTAATCAATGCTTTTAAAACTGAAACGCGTGGAGCCGTCTGGAAAAGATCTAATACCTTTTATATTCAGCGGAGACGGTGATAGCGGAGAGAGGGAGGTAATGAATGAATGACAGCCTGAGTGGGAGCTCTGCGTGTGTGAAGAAAGGGAAAAAGTGAGATTTCTACAGAAGATATTTTTAGAAGTGGCTAAACCACATCAAATGCAGTTATATAGCGGTGTTTCTGCTTGAAAGGGTGAAGTTAGAACTGCTTGATTCACATGGCATATTACAGATCTCCTATTTATTTTAGCTTTTACTGATCAAAAAGGATCTGTAAAGAGATTCTGTCCAGGTGAGAAAGAATAAAGGATAAGAAAATAATGGTTTGACATTTTTGATTTTCCCCTTAATGTCTTATAACTCCCAAGAAATCCCAATTCTGAAATGTTGGCAGGAAAAAAGGTGCTGGTTCCAGAGACCCTGTAGCTAATACCTGTGTGGTTGGGTGTGATGCACGCCTGTGGGTGATGCACGCCTGTGGGTGATGCACGCCTGTGGGTGATGCACACCTGGGTGTGATGCACGCCTGTGGGTGATGCACGCCTGGGTGCGCAGAGGCAGCTCCTGGCTCGGAGGCGGCTGTTGCTGCTGCGGTGTGTGAGCAGGCTGGCGCTGACGGAGGGGAGCTGTGTGAACAGGTTTCTTGCCAAGCCAATTGCCATTAGAGCCCCCGGTAACAGGAAATACGGGATTAGAGATTCCAGAGTAACTGTAAATTAGAGATGAGGTTGGCTGAGCTGGTAGAAGCACCGTCAACAACAGCCACCTTCAAAATCACGGGCAGCAAAATTGTTTTGCAGATTTTACAAATAAATACAGAGTAGCAGTTTTTTTTTTTAAATAAAATATATCTCCTGTAACTTTATGGGCAGCTAACAAGCCTTATTTGATGATGGTGTGATACCTCCATGTGCAGCTTCTCCTTTTTGAAGATGCCCAATGATCAGTGCAAGGACTGTGGGGTGTGCGGGGAACTGACCAACGAGGAGATCACAACAGATCCTGTTAAAAGGGATGTTACCAGATGGTAATTACTAATGATGTTCTTCAGAGGTCAGGCCCGGCTTAGGCCTGCTCCTGGGGTGTTTTAAGGAGATGTGTGGCAGCAGCAGAGGTGCTCTGAGGTCTGGGGACGCCTGAGCGGGGCGAGGGGCTGCCGACGCCGGAGCCTGCAAAATCACATGCAAAATTAACGGCGCAAATTTGCTGTTTTAGGGGTCAAACATAACTTTAGGGTGTGAGCATAAAGCTTTTGGACCTTAACAGAGGCGGCAAAGGTCTGGCGGGCTGGAGCAGGTCTGGAGGAGCCGTTGGGGGTGAGGACGAAGGGGTTTGTCCCTCTGCTGCTCAGGTGTGCTGCCCCCGAGCCACCGCGCGCCTGCGTCTGCCTGGCAGCCTTTTTGGTGGTTTTGTCTCACCAGGGTATCAGAGCCGGAAAATCTCCTGTATTACAGCCAGATATTTCTTTTGTCTGGGTGGTGGAAGGCGTACAATGCTCGTTTTCAAAGTCTGTAAGGAGTCTACTCTATGCTAATTTGCTACTGAATTACTGTGCCCGGAGCTAGGAGCTTTAGGAAGCACAGGCTCCAGTATTAGATAAAAACCTGTTCAGTCTACTTTGACACCAGTTCCCCGCGCCGCATCACGTTCATTTATTTCTAAGCTACAATTTCCTCTGTGTTTGTATTAAAGAACAATGCTACAAATGCACAAAGGAATGTCACAAGCGGGTAGAGATCAAAGTGGCCACCTCTGAGAGAAAAGTAAAGGCTTGATTTGAAAGGTGCTAAAAGTTAAAATGACAGAATTGGGCACTGTAGGCTGAAATGCACAATTCTGTCTGTAATTCTTTCGTTTTCCTTTTCAGGAGAGGCTCAGGTGGCTGAAAATTCCAATTGATTAATTTTATACTGGTACCTTTGGGTACCTGTGGTGCACCAGGATGTCCCTAATAAGTGTGATGTTCTTGTTTGCTTTGCATGTGGTTGAAAAAAATTATCTCAGAAATTATCTCAGGTAGTATATGGTCATGGTACGTGTCACGAGGTTAGCAATTACCAAATTATAAGATTTTCTGGAGTTAATTTCCCATTATATGAATATTTTCCTCTTCTGTCCTCGTTTTCCACTCGCAGGCTGTTAAAACCCTTAATGGAGTGGCAATACAGCATTTTTGGATTTGCATTGTCTAAAATGTCACTGATGCAGTGAAAAAACTATTAATTAGGTTCCTGCAGTGGGGGGTTGTGCCGTGCTCTGCCCCTGTACCCCCGGGCTGTCCCCGGAGCTGTCTGCTCCCCACGTCCCAGCAGCGAGAAGAACCTCGGCGCTTTCTGTGCCCTTTGCTGGGATGATCCCATCCCCCCTGCAAGGGAAGTGCTGGAAAAAGTCATCACTTTCCACTTTTAAAACTGGCTTTGCAAAAAATACCTGCCAAGAACAGCGTGGAGTTGTGAGGATGGGAGCTTAGATAACCTTACAGGTCTTCTCTTCCCTGGATTTCAAGATATCTTTGAAGGTGTGAAATTTCCTTAACGGGTGTGATAGACCATGCACTTCTATCACTGGTCCCCACATCAGGTTCTGACCAGCAAAGAAACCCCACTCTTAGCCCAGGTTTAAGCTTCACCTGCTCAGGGGCCATCTGCTGACAAGTCTGAGAATCTCCAGGCTTGTTCTTGGGCAATAAAATTACTCAAAAATGGGCTATTTAACAGAAAGGTCTCCGGGTTGTGACTGTGAAACTTCAGAGAACAAAAGTTGTACATGAAAAAACAAATCATTCTTTTTCAGCTCCATGTTCACTGTGACACCCCCGATATTTAGGTAGCTGCAGATGCACATAAATTTCCACAAGCAGAGGTCAGAGCATTAAAACACCGGGGTGTAAACCGCATCCTTGGTACCGGCTGAACGACCTCCAGAGCCCGGAGACCCCTGCAGCTGTTGAAAGGTTGATGGATACACAAGGTGAAAGGTGTGTGAAATAGTCAAAATGAAATGAAACACCGCAGTGAATTTTATTTATTTTCCTGAATGCTGATGAGTTTGACAGTGTCTGTTGCACATATTTTATTAATGTGTTCAAATATAGAGCCTGAAAAAATAAAGCTGATGAAATGAGATACGTTGGAGATGCCTTTCTCAAATAAGGCTTTTATACCCACGTATGGTGTATGCTTTCCAACAAAAATAATGGCTCTTGGCTAAAATTGTGGGCAGGAACATAGTATTCTGAAGCCTCAGATCTACAGCTAATCTTTTCTGGGTTCAGTTCGGTGTTTCATGAGGAATGAGGATCCAGTGCCCTCGTGTCCAAACGCGCCAGTGGGATTTACTGGCGTTGCCCATCACCTGGTCGCTGGGCCACTGAGGGCATTGCCCCCCCTGCCGTGGTGAGGGGGAGGCACAGGAAGAAAAGCAAATGAGCAATTGTGTTGTTTAGCAAGATTATTTCTGGGCAACTTCTCTTTTCACTCAGCATTGCTGACTTGTCTTGTAAGAATGTGAATATCTTTGACCACTGGTGTATCGTCCCTCTGCCCACAGATAAATCTCTACCTGTTTTCTTTGAAGCCCTAAAAGAAATGGACCATTACTAAAGAGATATAAAATGTGAAATTTCATTATATTTTGGGAGCTCCAGTTGCTATCCAGTGTTACAAACTGCTTTTCTAGGGATTTCACATCCACCACTGCTGCTGACTGTGGAGCAATGGGGTTTTTTCAGCTGTTTTGCATCCACAAGGGCTCTACCAAGATGTTATGAATGCCACAAGCCACAAGAAAGCCTTCAATTAGAGTTTCCACCCCATTAGCCACCAGAGACCCCACACCTTCCATTCACTTTGCCGCTTGGGAAGCTACTTGTTAATTAGTTTTTTTGGTTTTGTTTTAAAGGACAGAATGAAATTTGAATGTATTTGCTGAATACCTTCTCTCTAAGACCAGGATAACAATTCAGAGATCTCTAAAGGGCTACAGTCCTTTCCAGTCGCTTATCAACCATCTGACTGTTTATATTCTGTACCGTGATGCTTGAAATATGTGGCCGCTGCACTTTGTTTCCTCCAGAAATGTCATTTTCTGTTGAGGAATGTTCAGGTGATCTCATCTCTTTGCTGCAGGCTTGGCACATGATATTTTCTAATATTGTTTTAAGGTTAAATATAATTGATAAGATATTTCTCTGTGTGTGCTGGGACCGGGAGCTTGTCAGACACAGGAGGGAAGGGAGCTGGCAGGGCTGTGGTGGGCGAAGAGCTGGGTTAGACCTGGTTTATGTGCCGTTGTGGTGGTGTCACTGCTGCATCCTTCACTGGCTCTTCCCCACTTCTTCCACCTGACTTATTTCGGGTATGAATTGCGACGCGTATTCTTAAAGCAAGTCTCATAACAAAGGGGAAAATGTCCTGTGCCAATGTACTTTCAGCTCTGGAGCATGAAGCCAAGCGACAGACTAAAAGCATTCAGGGCAGCTCGTGCTTAATCCCGTCTGCCGGTAACAGCTCCTTCCCTGGGGAACAGGAGGGCAGGAAATGCAAAGGAAGGCTCGTTAATATCCCTGTGCATTCACAAGCTTGTTTTCTGCCATATATACTTGCAGTTATCAGTTTCCACTTATAACCCAGCAATTCCCTTAGTGAGTGTAATTCCTGCTTTGTTCGATAGGAGCAGTAGGAGTTCTGATGCAAGACTTAATCTGATGTGTTTTGGCCCAATTCTTAAAGGGTGTTTTGAAGTGCCCCAGTCCGTGCACCGGCTGCTTCAGGGCTGCTCACATTTAATGTTGTACATTAAATGCAGAGAGACCGCGAAGCAATTTCCTCTGTGTCAGTCACAATTCCCCGACCCTCTGTGGTCCAACGGCACCTTTTTGACCTGTTTGCTCAAAAAAGCAGGTGGACTCTGCAACTGCAGCAGTTTATAACTGAAATTCCAATTCATAGCAAGGATGGGAATATTTCTTTCCCTCCCAGTAAGCGATGGTTTTCCCCCCAGCAAGGGAAGGCTAATGATTTAAACTGAAACTTATCAATTTAATAGTTTCTCTACTTCATAAAGAATTGTTCCTAATTTTTATTTTTAGTAACAACATTTCAAGTAGCCATGTGTCATGGTTGAAGCATAAGTTTCAGAAGTTTGGAGTGTTATGGGTTTTTTGCTTCAGACAGTTTTCATTTTCTGTGTGTGACCCGTGAGTATTTAAGAATAAAGAAGCCGGTTGTGGTGCATCCTGATTCGGGGACTTGGAGGAAAACTTGAAAGAGCTGCCGCTTGGGCAAAGTGGACAGAACAAATCTGATTTACAGACTTGTGCGGGATTTCCCAAAGCACTTAAGCAGTTTAAGACCCCAAGTACCATTGACTTGAAAGTCAATAAGATGTTTTTGAGAATCCAGCCCACGGTCGGGTATTTTATAACATGTAAATTCCTCTGCAGCAAAGTCAAGCAAAAAACCTGCGGTTCCTGCCCACACCGAGCCCCATCCTGGCCTGCAGCTGGGTCTTCTCGCGTGGGGCCATCGGAGTCCTGCCTTTAGTGACCCCAGGGGGGACGACGAAGGAAATCCAGCGGGTTTAAAATCTTACAATTAAAACTTAATATCTAGGCCACAAAAGTTTCAGTGCAGGCATGGAGATTTGGGGGAAGGGTGTGTGTGTGGGAATCTATATTGTGTATTTATAGACAGGAGTCCTGTGGTTTCTTTGCTTTTGGGTATTTCCGTGCTCGCTGTACTGCTCCCGAAGACCTAAGTTACCAACACAACTTCGGGTTGTGGATTTTTTATTTTATTTTTTATTTTTTGGTGAGGACTCATTTTGTCTTTCTTTAGGCAGCCAATTTGGGTATTTTCATTAGGAAAGTAGGCTTTCCGTGTATTGAAGGAAGAGAAGGGGCAGTTTAGAAGATGTGAACACCTTCCTTTGGATTCACAGCAGAAGGAAGCACAGTGAAAAGCTGTGCAGTCAGCTTTTGGGCCATCTTTCATTAGTGGAATCACAGAGCTCCACTTCTTTTTTCCCAAGTAGAGGCTTAGAGTCAGGACTAACAAAACCATAGTTGTGGGCAAGGAGAGCACGAGAAGGCAAGCTACCCCTTAAATCTGTTGCAGCAGAGATGAGGTTTATATTTGCACGATGACGGTATGGTTTGTACTCATTTTAATGTTATACCAATGTGGAGACAAAGGGGATTTACTATTCCTGGATACTTACATTTTTATTGCATTTAATTTTTATTGGAACTGCAGCTGTAATAACTAGTGTGTTTTCTCTCCCTCTGCTGCTTTTCCTTCCCTGCTGCCACGCTTGAGAACCGAGGAACGGTGTCGCAGCGAGAGAAGCGCGTCTGTGTCCGTGCTTTGACAGCTTCCCTGTCTCTGCCCACGAGTCCTCACACAGGCACTGCAGACAGACAGTTCAGTGTGCGTTTTTCTCTCTTTCATAATATTACTTATTTATAACAGAAAATAAAAATTAATGTGTCGGGTCTCTCTAGCATGCTTCCCGGCTACCTGGTGGAATTGCAGCTGAAGCAGGAGAAAGCCCACTGAGGAAGGCATTTTCCTCCAAACCCATCCATTCCTCCATCTCAGCCTTTACAGAAGGGGCTGAAATGAAGGTTGGGGATGTGCCTCTTCATTCGCTCTTTCCCAACAGGAAACCTGATTTTGTTCCCGGTCTGACAAACCCATCTAATCTTTGTAATCTTACCAACTCTCATTTTTCTTTTCCTCGCCCCGTAGTATTTTCTGCTCTTTGCTGAAATGGCTGTCCAGAGGAGGTAATGAGTTCTGTGGGAGCAGGGGGTGGGTCAGACACTCGGAAGTGATGACTCCAGTGGCGGTCGCACACGGAGAGCCCTGGGTGTGGGGAGGGCCCTCCTGAGCATCACAGGGATGAGTAAATGCATCCCCTGGCACTGGGAAGTGTAACAGACCTATGAACATGGCTCAGTGACACCAAATGTGCCGAATGCCTGTGTGTGTGTGTGTATCTATATACACCCAGTGTACGTGTGCCTGTGCCCTCTGGCAATAACACCCGGTGCTGCTGGAAGAACAAGGAGAACTCAAATGTAAGTGGTCAGTGATGTTGTGTATCGGCCCTCATAAATCTGTCCATGTGGGGGAGAATAGCTTGGAGCTGAGGACGTACATGGCCGACTTTGAATTGGTGACTATTTGTGCCTTAATCCACCGGAGAGTTTATTCAGGAACAGTTAGTTCATCCTTGTGAAAACATTAGCCTTCTGTTGCTGCCAAGGTCATTGTCGGCTCCAGTTATCCGGTGCCCTGGGACCCATTTCCAAACCAGTGGAGTCCTTGGCAGGTTTACTTCAGTGTCTGTCCTTGTCTCCAGTATAGACATATAATAAATACCTGTTACTATTCTTAACACAAAGCAGATGTGTTCTTCTGGGCAGTCCTTCAGCAATGTACAGAATGCTAAGAGCGTTACGCTGAAGTGAGAGCAAAGAAATTACTTGGTTTTCCTCTTTTTCCTGAGTATGTTGCACTCGTGTGTGGTCTCTTACCACAAAGTGGGTAGTTGCTGGAATAATATCACTGGGAAAGGGTGAGCTTTTTTTGTCCCCCAGGTGCGCAGTCTGTGAACCTTGAACCTCTGAACCATGGCGGTTCCAATTCTTTGCCGTTCAGCCCCAGTCCAGGCCAGCCTCCTAAAGCCGTAATTGAGCCTTAATTAGAAAGGATAAAATTAGTATGTGAGAATTCTCCTAATTGGGACACCACAGTGGACCCATTATCACCCTTAAAGGTTAAGTAATTTATTCTGTCGATCTTTGAATGTCGCACGTTCGCGTGTGGTAGGAAGAATTCATGGGCAGCTGATAAGTCTAAGAAGGCAAGATACACTATCAATTATAGTAAATTCATAAAACATTCACTGCAGTTCATTTTTTGGTTTGTATTTTTTAGTCTTTCTAGGGCAGCTTGTTTGATAAAAGACAAGAGATGAACACTTCATGCCTAATCAACACCTGGTAAAACACCGCTTTACTTCTCGATACTGACCGAACGTCGCCACTAAGCAGAATATTTGCTAATGCTGTCATGCTCAAGCAGCAGCTTTTGTCAGCTGCCATCATGAAACAGAATTGCTTTCCTTGAGGAAAGCCCAATTAAGAGAATTCTGAAGAGCAGCGAGTAGTCTGCTGCGCTCCTAATGCTATTGATCACGCAACAGATTCCTTTGATGATGGCCCGAAATCAGGCCAAAGACTTCTGTGAAGATAGTTTCATTTTTCGTGTACGTGAACACATATGAAAAATGAAATAATGATTATTTTTTTTTAATTTTGGATGTACTGAAACCTCGTAACTGCTCATTCAGACTTTGGGTTCCTATTCTATATACAAAGGCCTATAATGCAAGCTAAAATATGGAGGATTAGCATTCAAATATCTATCAATAATATGGGAGTAATGAAACAGATGTGTACAAATGATTGCCGTGATGTTTCATATGGTAATTGAGGATGGAAATTATTTACATTTTCATGTGAATTTTGACATATGGATTGGCATGCTTAAAGGTTGGAAATGGGAAATGATAATTTGTGCTGTAGTTCCAAGTAACAGAAGGAATCAGTTGCACGCAACCTTTCAACAGCTTATTTCCTGACCTTCACTGTGGAAAATCCCACATTTTTCTACCTTCTAAAATGGTAGAAAATTTGATAGGAGAACGGGAGAGTTGATTACGAGTGGAAAATTGACCTTTTGTTCTGAATTTAAAACACATTTCCGTCTTCTGCAAAATCCTCAGTTTTCTTGTTACCAAAATCAACATTATCTGTCAACAATGCAAAGGGCGAATGTGATTAACCACCCACTCACTTGGAACAAGTGGTATCTTGATTCATTTAATTTAGAACATCTAAAGCTGTCGGTGGCTCGCCATCTGCTCAGGGTACCTGCTCTGCTCCGAAGTGCCCTGGGAGCGATGCGCGGGCTGGGCTACCTGGGAGAGACCAGGTCTACTCGTCTGCGTCTTGAGAACGTGTTTGTGTAGTTTTCACTCGGATAAAAACGGAGCAATGTTGCGATTGCTTCAGAAGGTGTAAATTAATTGCTCCCCAGATCGAATACGTACTGCCCCTGATGTAATTTGTGTCAATTGTGTCTATAGTAAAAAGAGACCACATGGCATCAAAAATTGAGCGCATGTGCCCAAATGGAGATCTTGTCATCATGCAAACATTTCTAAAGATGTGTATCCCAGCTGCTCTTTCACTGTTTCTCAAAATATTTCTGAATGGGCACCGACTTAAAATAATGCTAGAAGATGGAAGTCTAATATTTGGATTTTTACTTCAGGTTTTTTGGGTTCATTCCAGCTGGGATGGAGTTTTGATAAAGCAGAAGATGCTTGAGCTGCTTGCCCTCCCTTACCTCTGGAGAAGCTGTTTTGGGTGGTGGGTCAGGCACGGTTTGTGGCATAGGAAGGTGCCAAAGTTCGTTTTCTCAGCTGCATCTTTCATATAAATAAATACAGAATATCAGTTCCCAGTTTTATCAGCCTGGCACCTTTCATGACCGTGAAAGCTTTTGAACTTTCTGCAATCTAATATCGATCCTAATTTGCATTCTACTTGGAAGTAAAAGCATGCCTTCCGGAAAAGCAGACTGCATTGGTAAAATCAGTGCCAGGGGTACAACAACAAATTGTTGAATGCTCTTCAAAATGAACTGTGTGGGAGCGGTAAAAATACATTGCTCTTAAATGGGAAATAGAATGCCAGAGACTGTGTTAAAATTAAACAGGAGATATAACCAATGAGAGGAGGTAACACTGGCTAATGATTTCTATCCTGTCTTTAACTTGGCACCAGATGCTGCAGATGCACAAAAGCTGGCATCAAACCCCACACAAGCTCACAGAAGTCTTTCCCGGGGCTAGTACACCTTGCAGTAGAAGCTGAATTTTTCTGGGTGTCAAGTATACCGCCCCTTGTTTTATTTTCTTTCTTAAAATACTCAGGAGTTTCTCGTCTTCTCGTGTTACAAACCTTGGCAGGTTTAAAATTCTTCTTTGTGAACATAACTAGTGCAGATTCAAGCATTTTTCAGAGTAATTTCCACAACTTGGCCTGTGTGTGACCATGTAGCGTCTTGGGAAGGAAGGAAGGAGAGAGATTTTGGAAGTCCTACAGAAAGCGTACGTGGGGTGCCTTCAGAATCAGGTCGGCGTTTTGGGAGCACGGGGGGAAAAAAGACTCACATCTACAGCCCTTCAACCCCCCTCTCCCAGTTCCTTTTGGGAAACGTGTTGTGTGCCTTCAGATTAAACATGCTGAAATTGGCTTTGTCAGTATGGAAAATGTGTTTTTCTTTGTTTTCGCCTCTGATTTTGTGCCAAGGGCTGGGGGCTGTGCTCCTGGTCTCACTCCTCCCCTTCCCCGAGCGGTGTGGCCGCGGGGAGAGCAGCCGGCGGTGTCTGTGCCTGGCTCGGGAGGGCTGGGATTTGGGTACGGTTCAGAGGGATTTTGTGTTTAGAACAGTAACAACTGTTGCAGTATTCTGCTCACTTCCAGAATCCTTCCCCAAAGCTACCTGTTCTCATCTTTCTCGTGGCTCTTTGGAGTTCCGGGTGCTACGAGGTGTCTGTGGGCACAGGGGGGCTGTTGGGAGAGCCCTGGGCGAGAGCCAGGGGCGATGCTGGTGCTGGGGTTTTGCATAACACTTATGTGTGTTACACTCATTCATTAACAGACTAGTTTCAGATGAAATCTTGAGGTTCAGTTGAGCCACTTAATTGACTGGAAATTCCCTAGTGTAAAGGGAACTGAGTAATGTATGGAAAAACACCTGCACTTATCCAGGGGATTTGGAAAGACACTTCTGCCAATGAAGTCAAGTGAAGGATTTGGTAGTTTTGATTTCTTTTCACGGCTCTGAGCTCACTCCTTGGTTGGAGAACAAGAAGTTTATTTCATTTTCCAGTTCCCCTATATAACATGAGGGCAAATCCAGCTCCTTGGACACACCATCTGTCTGCCTTGCTGGTTTAGTTTGTAAATTCTGGGGTGCTGTGTGTCTGGGAGCAGTGGGAAGGGGCAGCAGCTTCCAGCCCCAGGGACCCGGCTCGCTCTGCTCCCTCCTCTTCCTCTGGTAAGACAAAGCGTGAGATATCCTGAAAGTGTTATTTTGGAAAACCACATGTGTTTGGAGTCTAAATCACCTTTAACTTGGTAAATCGATGATACAAACGGGGCTTTGTTTTCAGGAGAACCCGGTGGCTGTGAGGTTTGTCACTCTTAGTTTCTGCTTATTTTACGGGGTTGGTTCCGGCTGGGGGCTGGCTCCCAGTAACCCTGGAGCGAAGCAGGGCTGCCAGTAGCTGGGAGTTTTCTATCTGGGGTGTAACACCTTGCATTTTCTATGCTATCAGAGCAGCTTTTCTTCCCCTCTTCTGGTAGTTCAGGTGTTTGCTCTGTGGGGCTGCAGTGGAGCTTCTCCGGGAGCATCACTGGCCCGTGCCCCGCTCTCCCTCCTCGGTACCCACCGCTGTTCAGTGCGCTCCCACCCCCTGGCTTCTCCTACCCCAGCAAAGCCTAGGGCTTGGCAGACTGGTACAAAATACTTTTCTCTTTCAAGTGCTGTTTGTTTGCTTGTTTAAAAAAAAAAAAAATCATCATTTTCATAACAGGTTATAAAATGATTCCTTAAATAGAAATATTTATCCTATCAGTAAAAACTACTGGCTAGGAGATTGGGAATCAGTCAAATGATTCATCTTATGGGTAAATTTTATCAGGGAAGAAAGTAATTTCCATTTCTTTCTAGAGCACAGCAAGCCAGTTTGCTGTGAGGTTGATCTGCGGGCGAATGGTGGGGAGTCACGCTGCAGAGTGTTGTGCTGGAGCGGTGTGTGTGGGGAGGGAGTTACAACGCTCAGCCCAACACTTAAATTCCTCCTTCCTCATACCCTCAGCGCTGCCTCTGACACCTTTTTACTTAATCAGTTCTCGCTGTCTCTCCTGCCCCATTTTTATGGCTCATCGAGTCATTAGGAAAGGTTTAATCACCAGCTGATTATAGCACTCCTCTCCAAGGCCGTTCCAGAAGGGATGCCCTCGGACGTTTGTGTTGCAGCCCGGGACTGGGCAGTGTTGCTGTGCGGATGCTTTGCTCTGGAGTGTAAGACCTTTACCGTTAAATTGAGCTATTTAGTGCTAAAAGCTAGCTTTGCCTTTTTATGGCTTTCTTTGAAAAGCCCTGTTTTGGTTCCTGAAAGCGCCCTGCATGCCAGCCCGCTGGGGCAGTGTCTGGATTTTTGGCTCCGGGAGCAGTGGGGTGCTGGGCTTCGATGAACGAACAGGCTCCGGATCCCCCCTTTCTGCAGGTGCCTTCGCAGCACTCTGTCCTCTGCCTCCCGCTGCCTGAAATTGCTCTCTGTCCGTAACCAGTGCCTTTCAGAGACTGTTTTCATTTCAGCTGGATGTGTTTGCTGACCGTGTCAATTTTTGTTTGAAATGGCCCGTGTGTGCTGTGTGCAAGGCAACCGCTTCGCTGGTGGGTCCTGAGCTACAGTGGTAGTGCCCAGGTTAGTGAGGCTCAACATCTGACCCTCCTGAAAAAATAATAATAATAAAAAAATAAAATTGGAAGCCCTGTAGAATTCCATTCAGTTATTTTCTTTTTTCCTGCTTTGAATAAATTAAACTGCACACCCTTCTTGGGGAGAGAGGAAAAGAGTAGGATAGGGGAAAAAAGGGAAATACTCATCAAGGACATAGAATTCATTCCAAAAAAGTCACTGAAATATATGCAAGTTGAGAGCGGGATAACATGACAATGCACAACTGAGGAAAAATAGCTGATTTTAAAAAATTATAAAGCTTTATGTACATTAAGGTGTTTTTATGCTCTTACAGCTGCACCAAGCTTGAATAGCAAACCCCAATTTTGTTCAGAACTCTCCTGATTATAGCTTTTTCTAGTATTCCCAGACTTGGTTGGATGAAAAGTGAAGTCTGTGTGGGCCAGGGGATGGTAGAGAGGGCAGGGGGTTTGGGAGGTGGAGGACACACGGCCAGCGTGTCGGCACCAGCTCCTTTTGGGGCAGGAGAGGAGAGGGCTTCACTAACACCAAAACCTCTCACCGAATCCTTGTGAGTAAAGCAGAAATCTGTGAATCTAGCTCTGGATTTTCCCTTCCTGTATGCTCATGAACAATGTTCACGTGCAGTATGTCAGCAGCTCTTTTCTCCTAATGTTATTTCCCTGAAGAAACGGCAATATGCAGCTGTTACAATGCTTGCCCAGGTGCTGAGATAACAAACTGACACCTCGCCAAAACAGTCAGTTAAACCCTTTCATTGATTATACCTAGAACTTCAGGAAAAGGAGAGAGTAACCATTTCAGAAATGGCTCTGATCCCACGCAAGCCCTTCCTTATAGGTCTAAATCATTACTGTGCAGTCTGAACGGAGAGTATCTCATTTATTGGCATTTCATTTACTTATTTTATCAGTATTTTGTAACTGAATCCAGGAATGCTTCTTTTATTTCAGTGTGCTAGCAAGTTTGCATACTACTGATGATAAATATTAAAGGAACTAATTAAAAATGTTGTCCTTTATTTGAACAAACACCTAATATTTTGTGGTTTTCTGATTGGAAGAAATAACCTTTTTTGAATGTTATAAGTGTAGACTTTTAAGTGTTCCTCAAGCACCAGGCTCTAATGTGTGCATCCTTCTCACGAACACCTAAAATAGATTTCTTCAATTCTTGCGGTTTTGCTGCCATTTCAGTTATTGCATAGGAATCAATAGTCTTTCAAGTATAACTTGGTAATATAGAAATGAATAACACAAGGTACATATTTTAAATCGCAAACAGGAGCCAGAAACATTCTCTGTGCCTCTGTTCCAAAATTGTATACTACTTATAATTCACTACATGAATCTTTTAATTCAGTTTCAATAAATTGCTTATGAGCCCCTTGAAAGCCGGTCCAATTTAATATTAGATGACAAGAACTTCGTAAAAATGAACTCCATTATCATTCCTCATTAGTGAAAGCACGTCAGACATAAAGAATTCTACAACTGTTCTATAGGAATACTTTATATTTGTTTTAAGACATTTTAAAAATTAGTTCCTTTTGAAAGTTCACTGGTGACAGTTATTGAAAAGTTACTTAGACCAGTTTTCTTATATTTCCTCCATTCATGGAGTAATTTACTGGACTATGAAGACCCTTAATTGCGTTCAGGGATTTGTAATTTAACTAATCTCTGTTTTTATCTGGGACATGTCCCATTTTCTGGTACTCGGAGCAAGTTCTTTGATGATCTGGATTTGTTAGCGGTAGAGTTTTACTGTAGACACTTATGTGGAAGAAGATCTTCATAGTCATTTATTCTTCCCTTTCTTCCACCAAGGTGCAATGGGGCTCCCAGTGGAGGAAACCCCAATATCCTTTTGTTTTTAAATGCCATGAATAATTAACTTACCATAACAGCTACATTTAAAGAATCCTCTCTGTCAGTAAATAGGTTATGTATTTTCACAGGAGACTGAAACAAATATAGATGCCTAATTTTGGAAATGTGGGTGCCTTTGGAAGTTTGAGCTTTATTCTTGGGAGGTGAATTTTCCTTGATGGCTGTTAGTTGCCTGAACTCCCTTTTTGCAACTCCTCTCCATCCTTTTGACTCCCTTTTGCTACTTCCCGTGCAGTATCTCTATGAGAACTGAACATTATTTTGTCCAGTATTACAAAAAGGAAACAAGAAAACCAACCCACCACAAAACTTTTTTCTTGGGTAACATGTAAGTCAGATTTCTGTCTTCTCTGAATTGTTTTATTTCTCTTTCCTGTCTCCTCTTACTGGTGTCAGGGACCTGCTTTGTCAGAGGCTCCAGGCTGAGGTGCCATAAGGAGGGATGGAGCCTGTCGGGAGTGGGCGGTGGGAACCAACACGTGGGTGTGAGAGAACGGAGACTCTCAACCCCACCTAGTAATCATATTGCTTTGGTACCATTGAGCTTCAGTCTCCAGAGAACTGAAAATCCTTTGTTGTTTTGGACAGGTTTAAAAGCTCAATACTCTTTATGAAATCTTCTTTTTATTCCTCCCGAAAAATGTCAGATCTTTCAGTTTCTGCTGTCTCTGGTCTTCCAAGTTAGTCACTGCTACCTCTATCCTTCTTGAATAATTGACTTACTGCTAATAAGTACATCCCTTCAAGTACAAATTTGTATATGCACAATTTTCATCTGTATAATTATATGAAGAAATCTCGCAGTTTTCAGGGCTGTCAACTCCATTTCATCTCATTTTATTTCTAACTGCTCCTGGTCCAGCCTTTCCTGACATTTATAACATCCTTTCACTTTTGCATTGAGTACTTTTGCAGTTGACCCAACAGAGATAAATACTACCCTATAGGGATCCGAGCAGATATGAATTTTCATGACCCCTTTCATATGTATAAGATTGACAGGGGCTGCCTTTCCAAAGAGAAACTGTGATTCAATTCCTGGAACAAAGCACCCGCTCTTTAAACTGATTTAAACCAAAGAATGAGTCAATAAGAAAGGAATGAAATTAGTGGGCCTTGCTCTTCTGTACTGGAATTAACTCTGTCCTTTCTGACTGAGCAGAAGAAGGTGGGAAGTCAGGATGTACCAGCAAAATGCTCATGACTTTTTTACTGACAGACAAAGTGCTTGTAAGGCTTTAATGGAATATCTTAATGCATCATGTTTTGTCAAACTAAATTGCGTATCATACTCTTGAATGGGTTTTTAACTGTAATACCTTAGAAGGGAAGTCAAGTTGTTGATAAAAAGAAATTACATGCTGTGCTTAAAATTAAAAAAAAAAAGAAAAATAGAGTGATGTATAGAAAGCTGAATATACACATCTAAGTTAATTTAGGGGTATTTTTTTTTTTTTTTTGTTCTTCACTCAGGAAAAAGACAGCAATCTATACCGTAATCTCAAAAGATAGGTGCAGCCAGGACACAGCTTTTGTCTTTTTACAGAAATAGACTACTATGAATGCCATCCATGCCAAAATTCATCGTCGTCACCCGCCCAGCCAGGTAGAAGAAGCAGCAGCAGTCAGTCTTTCCAAGAATGGCTCCTCCTGTTAGGGGGCACATAAGACATTCCCCTGTTTCTTTTTTTGCTGGTTGCAAATAATTTAGTTTTTTGTAATTATGACAGACCTTGAGCTGACTATTGCTTATTTGCTCATGAGGAAAATGAAGGACCTCCCACTCGTGCTTGCTGTGTTCTTCGTTCCTCCATTGTATTTCGAGGAGAGCTTGACCCTGCTCTTGAACAGTGGCAAATTCTGTTATAAAGGCTGTGGTTTTTGGTCTATGTGGACATCATGTCGTATCATCTTACAAGCTATGGGGGCAATGTAAGGAACAGAAATCCCGGGGATGTGCTTGACTCTTCATTTACTAATAGGCATTACTGAAGTAGGTATTCCCATTGGGTGAACCAGAAAATTTTGAACACTGTCGAACGCCCACTCTCCCCTAGTTAAAAGTACAGTTTTTCTCTCTCTTGAACTGGATTCTGTCATACTATGGGAAATAAGAACCAGGAAATTTGTGGAGCACAGTGATGATAGGGAAAATGTAAGAATGACTGTGTTCTAGACCTATTTGAAAAGAAAATAGAGAACAACAGGAAACACTCCATGTATTTGCACATTTGTCTCATTTTAAGAGCCAATTGTAACTGAAGTACATTTGAAACAAATGGAGTCAAAGAAGGATTAATCCAGTTCGAAGTCATGTATTGTTCTAACATAGACCTGTTTAAGATACTGGATGTTTTTTCTTTCTTGGGAAAAGGGCAAATAGTGCAAGAAGGAGCCTCAGGAGGGAGACTTTTCAGTGGGGCAGATGTGTGTCCCTCACCTGCTGCTCTGGCACTGCTCTCATGCTCAGCAATCCCACAGAGTTCAGAGGAGTTTGGGGAACTCCATTATGGAAGCTGAAATCAGGGAATGAAAATTGATCAAAGTCTGTGCTGAAGCCTAGGAGATGTGAATCGCTGCAGGAAAACGTGGGCTAGTTCCTTGAGTTCAGATATACTGGATTCCACTGTGACTCGAAAATAATACCCAAAAGCTAAATCCGAAATTGGGGCCCTTCAAGGTAGGAATTTCCCCAAAGTGCTGAACCTTTAGCAACATCCATGGACTTAGCTGGAGCATTCAAACACGAGCAGCTTGGAAGATCAGTTCGATTTTAAAGCAACACAAATAAGGATTAAGGTACAAAACTTTCCTGCTTCTGAGCTGGGATTCTCATGTGGCTTTTTGAAACTAAGAATACGTATAGGAACTCTCTTTTATCATAAGCATATTTCCCTTAGGGCATGTTTCCTGTATGATCTCTAGAAACAGTTCTATTTTTAGGTGTGTTATTTAAAATGTAATACTGATGGCACATCTAAGCATTGCTATAAACCTCTCAAAATGCTTTAATAAGAATGATTTTAAAGCATTTTTCTGGCTTAGTTGCAGCAGAAATAACCGAAATAAGAAGCCATTAAGAAGCTAGTCACACTTCTTTAAAATTGATACTAAGCTGTTCATAACACATTCCGAACAAAATAACATTTTTTATTTGTTCATTAGAGAATGTGCCTTAAGGAGAATGGATTTTATTGCAGTAAACTAAAATAGTTATGCACAGAATAAATACATGACAAAACAAGGAGGTAGAAGAATAATCTTAAATACCTATATACCATGGAGTGTGAACCAGAGTTCAAATAACGTGACTGCCTTAGTTGTTGTCCACTTGAAAATCTGAGTAGGAACCCGCGCTTACAAATGTCTTGGTGATGTGTGGGACTGTGAGAGAAATGGAAGCACTGGATTACAAGAAAATGCACATTTGACATGCATTTCCTAGTTATTGCCTATAGTTGTCTTTGGGTTCTTTCCTCAGTGATGCTCGTTATCAGCAGTAACGCAGACACCACCGCTCCGTGCTGACACGCCGCTGAGCACAAGGTGTGTGTCTGTTAAGAGGGGATATACAAAACACGACAAGAAGCGGCTTTTTCTGCCCGTCTGGGTGTCATCGCAGTGACGGTACGACACCATTGTGCGCCGCAGTGCTGTGAATGTAAAAGTGAAATTCAGATAAATCAAGGCGCTTTGCCGAATGGGGATGGCATGTGCTGCTGCCCTGATAGATCCTGCGATGGATGCTAATGGGTGTGTGTTCACCTGCTTTTCCTTTTCCCTTGGCTGGTTCCCCTCCTGCATTGCCCTTCTCTCCGCGTTTCTGCCGGTCCCACTGTTGGGAAGGTTGGCGATTGCTCAGCCCAGCCCATAGCACACACATCTCATGCCTCTGGCCTTGGCAGCATTTAGTGACAGTGCCTGACTGTTTACTTTTGCATGGACACAGGACTATGAGGTACAGGCTTTAGAAATGCCCCCGGCATAATTTTATATCCTCGCCAGCACAGCCATGTAAGGCTATGCTGGCCAAATTAACTCTGCGCGTTGCAGAAACCAGGACTTAGTGCAGGAGTGCTCCCTGTGACAAGTCTGGACACCAAAATGGGGGTGACTGACCCTGAGGGTGTTCTCAGAAGGTGAACTGTGTGGTGCAGACCATCTGCAGCACAAAGTGTTGTTGTTAGCTCATCCTCCCAAGAGGTAAAACATTCTGCAGGAGAATCCTAATTACTAATTTAAAGACCTGGGGGTGTTGGTTGACTGTCAGCTGAACACGAGCCAGCAGTGTGCCCAGGTGGCCAAGAAGGCCACCAGCATCCTGGCCTGCATTAGGAACAGCGTGGTGAGTAGGACCCGAGAGGTGATGGTCCCCATGGACTGGGCATTGGTGAGGCCCCACCTTGAGGGCTGTGTCCAGTTTTGGGCTCCCTACCATAAAAGAGACATTGAGGGGCTGGAGCGGGTCCAGAGAAGAGCAACGGAGCTGGTGAGGGGTCTGGAGCACAAGTCTTGTGAGGAGCAGCTGAGGGAGCTGGGGGTGTTCAGCCTGGAGAAAAGGAGGCTGAGGGGAGACCTTCTCGCTCTCTCCAACTCCCTGAAAGGAGGGTGTAGCCGGGGGGGTCGGTCTCTTCTCCCAAGGAACAGGACAAGAGGAAATGGCCTCAAGTTGAGCCAGGGGAGGTTTAGCATGGAGATTAGGAAAAATATTTACACGGAAAGGGTTATCAGGCATTGGAACGGGCTGCCCAGGGCAGTGGTTGAGGCACCATCCCTGGAGATATTCAAAAGAAGAATTGACGTGGTGCTCGGGAATATGGTTTAGTGTTGGTGTGTGGTGTTCTGGTGGGGTTTTTTTTGTTTGTTTGTTTTTTTATGGTTGGACTAGATGATCTTAAAGGTCCCTTCCAACCTAGGCAATTCTGTGGTTCTGTGAGACTACCCTCTTCCTTGCTGTGCGACAGAGTGACTGGGTGTGAAGCCCCAGCCCGTGCTCTTTTCTGCTTGTTTCCCCAGGCTCTGAAGGACTCTCACATTTAGATCTCATTACAGGTGTGCGCCAAAAGTCCAGCAAATCCTTCAGAAGCCTATAAGGTGGGCAGTTATATTTTCTTTGCGGCAATTGCCAAGTGGCAGAGCTTTCCTTCGTTTCCCTTCCCAGGCTCAGAGGTTACACTCCACTTTGACAAAGCATTTTCTGCAGAATTTGGTTTCCTTTCAGGCGCAGAGCAGAGCAGGCAGTGACAGCCCCCGGCACCACGCGGGACACGGCAGCAGCCGCCCTGCTGTTCCTCTGCTCTAATAAATGAGGGACCGGTGGGTAAATTGCAGCTTGTGGTGCATGATCACGGACATTGTAAGTGGCTGCACCGCAGTTGTCTTAGCAACAGCCACATCCCACAAGCTAAAGAACAGCTTCTTAACTCACAAGCGGATAAAGAGACATTGATGCTTTGTCTCCACATGGAAAAATACACGCACATTGTATTAAGTGTTCTCCTCCCCATTAGAAATAATTTATAGGGAAAGCCTGTGATAAATATACATTTTCTCTTTCATGACCAGCTTGCATTCTTTCCTGCACTATGGGACACTGTAACCAAGAGGACATGCGCACAGCAAACCTGCAAAAAGCAAAACGCCCTTATGTTATTCTCTCTGACCAGGGACGTATTCCATGTACGTGAAAAAAAATCTTGCCAGAAACCTGATGAATTGCCCCGGAGGGGGCTCGTCATGATTGTCCCCCTCCACAGAGGGCTGAGAGAAAGGAGAGACTCCCCTGACTCTGCTGGCTTTAGATCAGAGCTGTGTGTATAAAAATGAGCTGCTAGAATCCATTCCCTGTGAGTGAGAGCCATTGAAAGGAAATAATTGACACAGGCACCAGAACTTGAATTACTCAATTGCCTTTCTAAGGCATGTTGTTAAATACGTTGATTGCGTGAGGCTGGCAGCATGAATTGGGCTCGGGGCCCGTGTAACCGTGCCCGATACAGCTTTGTGGTACGGCGATGTCTGTTTGCTGTGCTTTTATCCTGTGCTGAAAGGACAGTGATTACTCTATCATGACTGGATAATTTTCAAAGATTTTACTGGGGATTATTAGTTTTACTGCTCTAATAAACATATAATTAAACAATGCTTCTGTATTATTGGATCCTAGTCTGCTTTGTACACAACGGATTTACAGCATGTCAGTAAATATTGAAACTGTGATGCGGTAATTAAGATTTACATAAACCTTCTCTGAGAGATTTTTACTGTGAGCCTGAGCTGCAGTGTTGCAGTGGTAGGAAAATGTCTGAATGCGAGCAGGAAACACTGGCTGGTTCATACCCTTTCTCCCCCACGTTACCTAGTTTTGTTTGAGATTCCAGCTTTAAATAGAGCACAGTCTGTGCTTTGAGGGGACAGAAGTCCTTCTCAAAACCTGGGAGAGCACTCCCTGGCATAAGCCAAGGCAAATGAACATCTCATCTGCAATCTGAGAGATAACCCTGGAGCAGGAGAAGGTATCTGGGAGCTCTCTTCCTCTACTGGATTGTTGGGGCTCTATTCGGTTTGGCGTGCCCTGAATTGCCAAATGCATCCCACCAAGGGATGTCAGCTGAGATGTCCAGATCTGGCATTTGATTGAAAGCACAGCACGCTTCATTAGAAGGGGGGAACCTATTTCAGGAGGGGGAAAAAAAGATTCTAAAAGATATTAAATTATCAATGAAACAAATTGCTGTTTAGATACCATATTTTATGAAAGTTTTGTGAAACTTTCTTATAAAAATGAATATGAAACTTACTTTTCATAAGCAGCAGCTCTTGACAGAACTAATCTGCTCGGGTTAGTTGTTTTAAGTACTAATCAACCTTGCAAAACAGACACCCTGTCAGCCTTCTTAGCTGGGGAAAAGAACTGAGCGTTATACTGGGTACCTGCACGTTGCAGTTTCATTTAGACGAGGTGATTATTTAACTTGATCTAGCATGATGTAAGCTGCTCCTGAGAAGGATTAGAAAAATGGGTCCCAACACTGTAAAATGATGAAGATGACCTTTATCAGAGCATCACTTTTCAAGTTGCAATGCTGTCCCCCCTTGAGGCTACGGGGGGAATGGCTGGAGTCTGCCGTGCTTTGGGGTGGGTGGGATTCAGAGGTGCTACCTTGGTTCCCAGGGTGGACAGCCCTAACAGGGCTGGAGGACACTGGATAACGATGGGAGTAGGGCAGGAGGAAGCTGTTCCTTATGTGTTTCCAGAAATAACACTGGCAGCAAGCAGCTGCACAATATACTTATATATTTGCCAAACAAGACCAAGTATCCTGTGCAGTCTTTCCCGTGCTCCTGTCCCTGCATGCATGGCCCCTACAGTTGTTTGGTTTAAAAACTTGATTTTCTTTTATGAGAAAAGACTTACACAACCATATTGTGTGTCCATGGGTGTTTTCCTGCCTCTAATAGTAAGCACCTATGTTGTACTCAAGGAGATGATACTGCTTTGATTAAAATACTGGTTTTGGAGGCTTTTTGGTTTTGGTTGTTTTTTGTTGTGGAGTTTTTTTTTTTTTTTCTTTTTAATAAGAGATAAGCACTAGGGATCCTTGAATTTACTTTTGCAATCAAATAATGTCCAGAAAGATACCATTTCTGATATGCCAGGTCCTAACAGTGTTGTCTTAATGGTCCCTTTGTGCGGCTGATGTGAGTGAGATCCTACCTCCTCCTCAGGCTTTCCAGAACCAAGAATCCAAGATTAGCTTGTGAATGGATGGCTGCTAATTAGTGCATGTGTTGTAGTTATTTTCCTTTGGTTAACAGATAGGTATGCTCTTGTTTTTGAAGTAGTACCTCTCACTGATAGCCTGTCATTATCAAATGTGCGAAACAGAAATGGGTCTGGTGGGAGGAAAATGAGAGTTAGGGTAAATATTAAGGAAAATTAGACAGCACTTACAGTTATGTAATTTTGATTTCTGAATAGTGCTGCAGTAGCATCTACCCAACTAACCAGGCTTTTTCCTAAGGTAATTTGCATCCTCCCTCAAACATTAACATCAGCATTATAAGATAATTTAACTCTTATTTTTGTCAAATTACAGTGCTTTAAAAATGATTTTATAGGTAGTGCTTTGCAAAGTCCATAGAGCAAATTATGTAATTATTATATTACGCTAAAAATGTGAGTTTTATACTAATTGTACTATAGAGTCAGTCCCTGAAATTTTGCCATAGTTCATTCTATAATACTGCTCTCCTGGGAATTGAATCATTTGGCACCTGATTGCACTAATTACCATTGAACTTTAGAACCTTTAATGCAGTGAAAATTCAAATATTTAGCATGCACTGATATTTGCAGGATGAAAGGGTGGAATTTACACAGAAATATGATATCCAATTTCTTTCTGTAATAATGCCAATAACTTAGAGTTAACTCTTATTAATATTTATTACAGTAGTAAATGTAAGGAGTTGACATTATGATTATGATCAATAATACCTTGGCCCTAGGTGAGTTTTTCTGCTCCTGTTCATTCTTTGTGTAGCTTGTAATGGGAGGGAAGGAAGGAGCAATCAACTAATGAGCCAGTTTATAAATATCCAATACACGTGCTGACCTATTGAAAGGGTTGTGAAAGGGGGATTATTGTAATGTCTAAATATAAGTAATGGTTCCCATCCTTATCAATACTACAGAGAACTGTTTTCTACTCCCTAATTCCTAACAAGAATGAAAGAAAATCTTCTGACGCTTAGTGGCATGCAAAACTACGAGCTTCCTAATCAGCGTGGTGTTTTCGTCCCTTGTGTTTGGGTAGGAGACACGTTAGATGTCTTTAGGCTAAGTCACTTTGCATTCAGCTGCCGTCTCCCATCGCACGCTCACCTCTTGCTGTGCGGCTGGGAAGTGCTGCTTTGCTGTGTGAGCCTCGTCTGGGAGAGCGTTCTGTTGGAGGCCAGCACAGGCACCTGCCACCAGGAAAAGAACCAGAGAGGAATTTGGGTTCCTCCCTCAGACACGCAGAATGACGTTCCCAAGTATCTGATCTGTAGCTGGTGGTTTAAGTAAACTTTTTCTGACCCATTTTAGTTATTCTTCACAACATATCACTGAAATTGCTTTTTTACTCACCCTTCTGAGTGTCACTTAGTGGTCCAGATCCCTTAATTCTCAGTGAAAACAGTCTAAATACTTTTGTCTATCATGAGCACATCTTTGAATATTAATTCTCTCTCGGGCACACATAAATGCCATCTTCCGTGTGTTTTGAGTTCTTTGTGAAGTCTCTAATAAGTTACCAGGGATGATATCTATTTTGATGGATTTGTGGTTTAATCATCTGGATTAGCTGTTTGCAGGAGGCTCGACTGCTGTGTTTTTTTCCAAACTTTACTTCTGTTTGCACTTGGCATTGACCTTGTCTTATTAAATCACTGGAATGGCCCCAGATCTTATCTGTATATTGCATGAATAATTTCAGTGGGTCATCATTTTCTGACAGAGCAGCCTGTGTAATTTGTGAAGATCTGCTCATCATATAAACCCAAACTTATCTGTTTCCAGAACTGCTGGCATCAGCACTACCTCTAGGTAAAACCATGAAAACTTTATTATTTTTTTTCCTCATAAAAAATCATTTGGTATTTATACTGGCGTGGTTGCTTCAAAGACATCTACCGCTTTGAAGCTAATTCAGGTATTCAGCTAATTCAGCATGTGTAATAGCTGATCCATTTTAATGATCCAAGTGTTTCAGGTGGCTGTTTCATTGAAAAATTTGCTGATCCTAAATCCGTGCGCCGCTCCTGTTCTGCGCTCTCTTTTACAGTGGTTTTGTGACTGCGGCTGGACCGGCCAAACCTGGCCTGGACGTGCAGTGTCACACACTGTCTGCTGTCACTGGGGCCTTGGTGGGGACAGTTAACCTTCCACAGCCTCTGTTCCCTGCTAGCATATGGGAATAATGGCTCTATTTTACCTCATGGAGGTGAAAGTGGCATCTTGGAGGTTGTGAGGAATTTGGTCACTGTGCTACAGTGATGAGGACCAGATCAGAAGAGATCTTTTTCAGCAGGAATTAAGAGAAAAATATTCTCTTGTGTCCATACATGGGAAGATGTCCTAAATGCATCCCAGTTACCAATGCTTTCTGTCTCCATGAACAAGCCATGGCGGCAATCAGAATTAAGACTGGGCACAGGATGCCATCAGTCCTTGGCTTGAAACCCATGGACCCAAGGGAAAACCTAAATAGCGCCAGTGCAGGAGAGGAGAAGGGCTGGGCAGTATTTATGGCTCTGAATACAGCTAAAGACCTTATAGCAAAGAAAAGTCCTTTACCCGGGCATGCGCTTGATAAGTACTTATTTATTGCAACATTCCAAATACATGTAAGTAATTGCTAATGCAGCAGAGATGCCGCTGACATAGTGCTGCTGCTGGAATAAATCTTCAAGGGAAAAGTCAACAGAAAAGGGATGAGATTTAATGAGTGAGCTGTGCCAGACGCATACTGTAAAACTGTTTGCCTACTGTGCATGTATAGCTTTATCCTAATCACTTCTTCACCAAAAATATTCAAAAATATGCTCTTCCCACATCACAAATAATAGTATGCATTCACATAAAGACTAAGGAAATCAGGCATGAAAAGTCCTTCAGCTGCCAAGGACAGTTGTGGGGTATTTTAAGCAATTCCTTAAGAAGTATTTGCGCTGCTTCACACCAAAGAAAGCATTAGTTGGGCAGCTAATCAGGCAGGGACCCTGCACCAGCCTCTGCGCCGGTGGGCGCTGCAGGGGAGCCATGAGGTGCTTGTCACCGGTGGAATCACCACCACTCTCTTACTCTTGCTTAATCTTGATCTTTTTGCAGGACTTGTTTTTAGCACTAATGATAAAAAGAAAAATGTTCAATCTTAGGTATTTTTTAATGCATCTAAGGTTCAAATGTATCATTTAAGTGTGCTAACTACATATTACTGCCTTTCTGCCGTCTCCTGACAATCAGGAGGGTCTGCCTGCAGTTGCTCATACACTCCATGCTCTGTCACTTCGTTCTGCTTTGGCTTCCCCAAACTGGGCTAATTGGATGGCTCTGAAGAATGCGGGGAGTATTTTGGCTTTTGAAAATGTTCTTCTTTTCAGGCTGCTTTCCAACCTGTTCTCCCCTGCTTAATGACCCATTCAAAAAATTTTCCAATGAAATTCTTACACTAGATTTACATAAGATCATTAGAGTATTCCAAGTCCTTTACTTTAAAATATTCATGGCAGTCTCACATTGCTGGCTTCACAGAACCAATTTCAGGCAAAACTCCCATCAGCTCTGCGGAATGAGGACGGCAGGGTAGAGCTCTAATTGTCAAAAGCTCAAAAGCTTCAGCTTTGGTAGCCGTGCTCCGTGTCAAGTACCAATTGAGACGGTGCTTCATTGCAGAGTTGGGGAGAGGCAGGTTTAGATGCTTTTTATTGTCTCCAGTCTTTCAAAACAAACTGGAAGAACTTGCTGGCTTAAATCTCAGCCTGTGAAGACTTTGTCATCTGTGGGTAAAACTTCACTGGATTTGCAGCTTGAAAAGTAATCACAGTCTGTGCACTGTTAGATTAAACGTTCTGTGCAGATTTGTAGCTTAACAGCTCTATGGCAATGCCTACTTTGGGCAGTTTTAGAACGGCAAGAGATGCTGTCCTGCGAGAGGGTGGCTTGGTTTGCCCACACAACCGGCAGGAAATCTTTATGAATGAGGTGCCTCTTGGCTTAAGGAGGGCAGTTCTTTTCAGCGAGCTGGAACGCCCTCCTCTCCCTCCATCCCCTCCTGGGCCTGTGCCCAGCCATCCCGACCCAGAAACGTTCTGCTCAGGCTTGTACCCTCCTTCCTGTTCCCTCTTCCCGCTTAACGAGCAGCCCAGGATGCAGGGACAACTCCCTGGAGAACAGTGCCATGCAAAATGTCCCACCATCTTAAAGATTTATTACTGAAGCAACTGTGCTTGGAGATATATATATATTTTTTTTTTCTTTTTTAATGGAAATGAATAATTTAAGGCTGTTTATAATATATGAATGTAACTCTAAATTAATCAGGTTTTTGTGTACATTGCTTGGCAAATAAAATATGTCTCAAGGGGGTTTGTTTTGCTAACAAAGCTTGCCTCCCTTTTTTCTTTTCTTTTTTTACCACAGAAGTGACTTTTGAAAAGGTTTTAATAACGTTTCCATAAAAGTGAAGCTGCCCATCGCCCTGCCTCCAGAGCCAGGCCTTTCACAGCAAACAGACGCTGTGAGCCACGCAAGGGCAGATGAGAGGGATCTGTCCCCGCAATGGCCTGGGTGCTGGGGGAAGGTGCTGGCTGGGGCGGCCGCCAGAGCGTCCTCCTCACGTTGGGAAACCAGCGCCATTTTGTTTGTGTATCGCCTCAGTGGCTTTTTCTAGGGAAGTGTGCTCTATTCTCTGCCCTAGAGATCTGGCAAAACATGTTTTACTGCCCGTGGCAATGGGTGATACCTTGATAAGAGATTGGTCGGTCAGAAGCTTGGTTTCTTGAGTTTGCTGCTGTCTGGTCTTTAATGGCACAGATATCCAGGCCTAACCTACCAAGGCCCGTGGAGTGGAGGCTCCTGCTCTCACACTCACCCACTACAACCATTTCCCTATTGTGGAAAGGATTAAATACCTGTTGAGTCCAACAACTCAGTGTGGCTGATGGGGGTGTGCAAAATCCAGACTGTTGTGTGGAATTTGGTGCAGGGACAGGGTCTTAGGCCGTCTGCATCCAGAGCCAACACTGTGCCTCTCAGGCCACAGAATCTTCTTAAAAAGTGTTTTCCCAGTGTTTGTCTGTCAGAAGGGAAAGCAGCAGCTCACCTGCTCTAGTTCTACCTCCTGTGGTCACAGAGATTGGGAAAAAAACTTAGCTAAAACCTTAAAATTGATTTGAGGTATAAAACCTTACACTTGATTTGTCTTCACTGAAAACAATGAGGAGGCTAGCTTTGCCTCTTCATTTGCTTCATAGATTATTAGGGATTTAAGAGCGGTAACGTTTACCACGGTTATATTTCTGTGCAGAGCTGGCGAGTTCTGGTGGGTGCCACCAGCAGCCAGAGCTGGCGGAGAGTCCCCAGGTGGGGATGGCACCCTCTGCTTTTGTTCCTGATGAGTGGCAGGTTGAAAATACAGCTTTATACTTTTGATAAATTGTTCTAACTGTTTCTCCCCTTCGTGGATTAAGTGGTGAGGTCGCGATGAGTTCAGCTGCTCTCAAAGGCAGCCTCATACTGAGAGGTATCTGTTCCGTTTTATCCCAGCAACTCAAGGACTGGTCTATTTTCATACAACCTTAAAATTAATTTTCCATCTGTCTGGTATTTGGACTCATTCTTTATCATGGTTTTAAGGACATCATTCAAGAATGTCCACATTTTGCATATTGCAATGGTTTTTGGAAATCGGGTAGAACATGTAGGATAGGTAACTGCTCAAAGTATGGGTACCACCAAGAATTAAAAAGCTAAATTTCATTGATTTGCCTCTGTTTGACAGTGATCATAGTTCTGCTCCTATAGCTAAGTAAAAGTAACAATTAGGGCCTTAGAAATTAGTTCTGGTAACTTATGAGGTGCTCTTATTTAGCTGCATATTTTTGATCGTGTCTGATGAATGAGATTATTGGATCAGTTGAGTGCAAGAGTCGCTATGACTGACAATGTAGAGGAAGTATTTCTGATGCTATCTGCATGTACGCTGGCATTTAGGTGAAAGCAAAAATGAGCTTATGTATAGATGACTAGGTAGGAAATGATTAACTGTCAATCACATGTCTTGGTTAAAGCTGGGACACCCCACCTTCTGTTACTGTTGGCTCAAGGTCTGACTTGCTATTGATTTATTTAGCATTTTGACATCAGCAAATATGTATGTCTAAAAGAAGCTGTCCGAAATGTAAAGACAGAACATAAAGGTTTGTATAGATGACACAGGACAGGCAAATGTTCTTGACTAAAAGAGCACGCCTGACGAACATTGCAGAGCTGAAACGAAGCCATATGGCAGGACTGGGTTTAAAAAATAAATAAATAAACCCCTTTCAGAACAAATATATTCTAGTATCAAGGCAGAATGAACATTTCCTTGTGAAGCTGGTTCACTTGTACAGTGTAACCTGCACTCTGAAAAATGCACTGCCAATTCTTTGTATCAAACTGTGTTTGAAAAATTGGAGCAGTAATATTTGGTGTTATTTGGTAATTTACCCATTTTAACATTAGAAGTTACAGCTATTTACAGAACTTAAACAGTGAGCTATTAGAAGACAAACATCCATCTGGGAGCATAGTGGAAAAACCAAAATGATGCATTTAAAATATGAATTCATTCCAAGCCAAGTGTGACAAACAACAATTGCCAACATCTCATCTTCTCTGGTAGCACTTGTAAACTATAATCACATCTGTTGTATTAGGATTTATAATAACTATGCTTGTGATAAACGATCACATCAAATTTTAATAGCTTTCCTAATGTTCACAAGAACGATTGCATCATCAGGTTACCTTCTCTTAAATTTATGGTGTGAAAAGCATTGTGTGCAGTCTACGGACAAAAGTCCCCTTCCTATCAGATGAACAACTTCCACGACAGCAACTTTGCAGCAACAACAGACTAGCGAAGCAGGAGAAACAAATCTTCCCAGGAAAATCTCCCTTGTGAAGGAGGTAGGGACTGTGAGCATGATCTATCCTGATCTATACTTCAGAGGCAGTAGTTTATTTATAACTATTTACTACAATTCAGTTTACACAGTGTATGTCAAAAGCAAAGTAAAAGGCAATAGCAAAACCAAATCAGGAGAATAGCAATAAAAGTTATGACTCCTGATCTTCTGTATACTCAAATCATAGAATCATAGAATCATGATTCATAGTGATCATAAATCACTGCCTCTTACACAGTCAGAAACTTCTTTACACTATATATACTCTCTATACAATTAACACCTCCATTTTTTTTTAATTAAATCATACCTAAGATATATGACAGGACCAAAATATCTGCATGAAGTTACTGGACTTTAGTCATTTCTTTCATGTATCTTTAACAAAAGTAGCAGGAGATTCCTCCCCGCAAAGTGAGGCTCTGCCTTTACAGAGCGCAGACACAGGGATCGCACGGGCCGGGTCAGAGTGTCCCCATGGCTGAAGAGAACGTGGCTGCTGCCCAGTGCTGTCCAGTCTCACCTTCTTGAGCATTGTACTTAATGCAGAGAAAGGGAACAAGGGTAGCGGCGTGTACACTGTGAATCCGATTCTGATCGCTCTTACAGCAGTTTATATCTAGTCATTTATACTGGTCTAAAAGAGGTCACAATCTGGTGGTTTAATCTATGCCATGCAGTACTAGGAGAAGCTGAATTACCGAGTGATTTGGGTCCTACTATCTTTGTGGCAGAGAATCTGTACAAATGGTGTGTTTATAGTCCAGCAATTCAGCCGTGTGTTATTTAGGGGCTGCAATAATGCTATAACAAAATATAAGAGCAAAGATCAATGGCTGATGCTTGAACCCTGAGATGTACCCGCTTTATAATTCTGGAAATACTCGCTGCTTTATGCTTTTACACGCAGAAAAGCCAGTCAAAGTAGCACTTGGGCTGAAAAAGAAACGGTCAAGTCAGAAGAAAAGAAGATCATCCTGGGTTTCCCAGGCTTCTGAAGCATAGCGTAAAATGCTGGGAAAAGCCAATGTCACATCTTTCTGTTGTAGCTCAAATATGATATCTAAACACAGCACAAAAGATTATACTTATGATGCAGATTCTTCAAACGTATACCTAGTTCAAGACATTAAGATGGTGTGAAAACTGTTAAGGCAGGACTGATTTAGAGGTTACGCTGGAGCAAGGAGACACCCTGCAAGGATCAAAGGACCTCCCAGCAAGGAATTTGTGGTGGCAGGTCCCCATAGGTGGCTGTTAGGACCAGGACCAGGCGTGCGGGTCCCAGGGCTGCAGGGCTGCCATCCAGCTGCTGTCACAGCTATGCCCTGGCAATCGAGCAAATTAAGCAGGTGTATCATTTACCAACCTGTGATGAAACCCATTCAGCTCTAACACACCAAGGCACGCAAGACCCCTCGCTCTTTCTTTCAAGTTTGGTTTGTGGATGTGTGCGTGCATATGCAAACTGCAGAGACAGACTTGGATTTCACAGTCTATATATAGTATATATAATATGTTATAGCAAATTGCACAGCCCACTGGTAAATATGTTTATCATCAATTTCCCTGAGGCCCCACTCATCTCTTAAGGACTTTTTTTTTTTTGACTTTCCAAACCACTGAATAGCTCTGACTAACCAACCTTATTTAAATTAACTTGTCAGATGTGAAAATTTCTTCCCTTTTGCAGCCCCCAAACCAACTCAGTTCTGCAGTGGCAACTTCTTTATACATTTTAAATGCTATGAAAAAACACTTATATCTTATAATAGGGCAGGCTGGCAAATCTGATGTCCTCAGGGTGATTCACAGAATCACAGAATGGTTTGGGTGGGAAGGGACCTTAAAGCCCCCCCAGTGCCACCCCCTGCCCTGGGCAGGGACACCTCCCACCAGACCAGGTTGCTCCAAGCCCCCTCCAACCTGGCCTTGAACCCCTCCAGGGATGGGGCAGCCACAGCTTCTCTGGGCAACCTGGGCCAGGCTCTCACCACCCTCACAGCAAAGTTCTTCCTCATACCTAACCTAAATCTCCTCTCTTTCAGTTTAAAACTGTTCCCCCTCATCCTATTGCATCAGCATGCAGCCTGGGCTCCAGTTTTGGGGCACAACAGAGCAATTCGCAGTTGCTGCTCCAGCTGGTGGGGGAAGCAGAGAGATATCCCATGGCTGGGATTGCTCTGCAGGTGGGGAGCTCTGATGGAAAGGGACCAGATGCACTAGGGGGAATATTGGAGTTTAAACAAAAGAGGCATTGGCATGGGAGATCTAGGAAAGAGTGGAAGGCATGTGGAAATTATCTGAGGAGGGAAGCAATGGCTTGATATCAGTAGTTTGAAATGTTTTGTAGCTTATGTGCTCATTTGATATGCATGTCGTTGTGGCTGGGCTTGCTGTGGAGGAGAGCAGCATTCTGTTGCTACCAGCCAAGGAAGCCCCTACTTTTCTTTTGTGTTTGTTTTTAGCTCAGTGATGCCAAAAATCCCAGAATTAAACTCTGTTGCGTTACCTATCAAATGGCTCCTGATTTAAATTTCATGTGCTGCCTGCAGAGGAGCTTGTTGAAGCTGCCAGGAGGGTGCGGGTGGTGAGCCCGGTGCTCCGGGGTCTCGCTCGGGGATGGAGCCCTGGCTCTGCCCCCTCGCCAGGCTGCTCTGCCAGGAGCCCACCGGTGAGCTCATTAGTGTGGTGACAGTTGGGAGTGCCAGCAGGGTGCCAGGTGGCACCGGCTCTGTTTGCTGTGGGAAGGGATGTGAAGTGATTGATCAGCGCTGAAAGCATTTGTGGACACTTCGGGATCGCTCCTTTCTTTGTTCCGCGTCTCCCCGTCTCAGGAGCGTGGTCCTGTTAATTGAGCTTCCTTGTGATTGTTTATAAATGAATCCAGAGTGCCCAAACAAAATATTCATACTTCTGCTTTGGCATCCTCCACAGATGGGCTGAGGGAGTGCACAAGCACTCGGACTAAAATCAAGAAGAGAAAACATGCTACTGGCAGTAGCACCAGTCATTTGATAAGGATTTTATATAATTAACTATTTCAGTGTCCTAAGCTTGGACTGACCCTCAGGTTTTTGACTCTGGAATGCAAAGAAATTGTCTTTGGTGGGAGCAAAGGATCACGTGTGAGTACCTTTAAACACGGAGCAGGAAAGGCAAATCTCTCAGCAGCACTGTCCCTTCACTAGCAACAACACCCCTTGTTCTGCAGAATATACACCTGATTTCAACTATTTAAAAAGAAACCAAAAAAGGAAATATGCACTTGACAAAACTGCCTCTTCCCCTCTCCCCAACTAAATTTTTTAAATCCGCTGGATCATTTATTTTGAAATTAAAAAAAAAATAATAATCAGCCCAACTAGACATTCACAACATGGAAAAATTTAAAGAGTAGATTCTGAGTTTAGCAGCTGAAGTACAAGATGCTGTAAAACAGAGCCAGGTAGCTGCAGTGACACAGTGCTCGTCTGCACCTATTCCTCAGTTTCACAGAAGACCAGGTGCCAAAAATTCTCATCATGTAAAATAATCTGGTTATTGTAGATAATTGGTTCAAAATGGAGAATTTGTGGACCTAGTTGCTTTATCTACCCATACGGTTCAAGAAAAAAATTGTCCCTCTATAATCAGAAAATAATTAAAGAAAAACTTTTCAAAAAAAGAAGAGAAAGAGAAGCTGGCTTTGTGCTGTGCTAGCAGTATGAAACTGGGATTGAAGGTTCTTGATACTATTTTTTATTTCCCACAGATTTTCTGTATTAAGTGGCCAAATGACTGAGTATCGCTCCCTTCATTGGTGACACGGGGACACTCACAGCTTGTTTGGAGACTAAATTCATATTTGTAAAGCACTTTGAGACTCTCAGATTGGAAGCTGTTAGCACATAGTGCTGATATTAATTATTAAATCATAATTGGGCTCTGTGGAGGTCTCACAGCTGGCACCTGCAAACCCAGGGATTTTGGATGGCCCGCCCTCAAACAAAGCTTGCTTCACAGAACAGGAAGCTTTAAAGTTGATTATTTGGCAAGGGTGGGCTTCAGAGATACGTTCATTGACTGAGAACAGATTTTGGCTCAGTGAATTTAGAGTAAAACTTCCAAAAGGTTCTAGAGATGTGGGATATCACTATGTAAGTGGGGTAGATCCAGGTGAAATCCTCAGTATAATCCAAAACTGCAGTGATGGGAGAGACGTTCTTTGTGTCGGTGCAGGACTGCCCTGAGCCCGTCTATTCTAACAGGCCTGTCTGTAGCCATCACGGAGATAAATCTCTAAGGTCTGTGCTCCTTTGAAGCCAAGTGAACGTAAATACATAATGCATTTTTAAAAAGCCTTCTCCTCTTTTATTTTTTTTAATGGATAAGTGTTAACATTTTTCTACTCTCAAAAATGTGGAGAAATCTGAACATTGGACTGTGCTCCTTGTAGTAGGTGTTACATTGGTGTTAGATAAGGAGGAAATTATGCAATGGAGATATATTTTAAAAGGAAGGTTTCATTTGGGTGCATAAGAATATACTTCAGTGTTTCAATATGGCTCATGAGTTTTAATGCAATTGTTAAAAAAAAATAATTCAGTCTTTTACAACTTTCATTTCTGTTTCTAGCTACATATTGCTGTAAACAAGAGCGTAATTGATGAGTTCCAGCGGGTACCCTGGGCCGTAGGTTCTGCCTGTGCAAGCCGGAGAGAAATATTTCACACGTACTGCAGAAGCTTAGTTCATTTATATTTGGAGGGTGTTTTCAGCTCTTTGCATAGAAGGGCAAATATTCATATTTCAAACTCATATTGAGGAAAGAATGCTTTTTAAAATCTTTTTTTCTCTGTAATTGGTGATTTGTTGAAACCCACTTTTCGGTGGGGCGGCGCAGGCGGGTGGGAGGCGACGCATCGGGGCAGACGCTGGTGGGAGCTGAGCCTGGTCGGCAGCTCGTACAGAGAGAACCAGCATTTTGCAGCCGTAGCTCAGAAAGGACGTTGAATTAATACTTTGCAGAGAGATATGAAGTGTTAACAGTTGCTGCTCAAAGTCTGCCATAGCCTCTATCGCTAGGAATATGCTGCAGTTCAGGTTGGTGGAAGTAGTACTAATGGACAGAAATATAAACGGAATTGTGCGTGGAACTCTTATGCAGATTTCTCTTTTTTGTTTGTTTGTTTTGTTTCTTTTTGAAACTTCCCCCTGAGCAACTTTCTGACACCAGAGCCTTCTAACATCTCTAAATGTTGCTGACTGGGAAAACAAACAACACTGTCACATTTGGAAAGTCAAAGCAGAAAAGTGTCTCATTTGTAGAGCGATTCATTTCGATTTTCATCTTGCTGCTGTCACCGAGGATACATGAACAACAGCAGTTGGTATTATCAGGAGACCTAAGCAGACCTGTTTCGTTGGCTGACTTGACAGCTGTTCCGTGAAAGAGATTCATGCTCACAAAATCAAAAAAGTATGAAGACCAGATTTTCCTTTTAACCCTTTCTTGGCTCCACTGTACCTGGGCTACGCTTTAATAAAAATTCCAAGGGAAAGCTGGGGTTGCTGCGTTAAGCAGCAGAGGGATTTAGTTTAGCAAACAACCCGGTGTGTCCTACATAGCATCCCTTAAAGCAGCGCCTCTCACCTCCTCTGGGGCTGCACAGCCCTCGGGAAATCAAACGCAGGGGCTGAATTCCCCTGTTCCACGACCGGCACAGAGCAGGGAGGAGGTTGTCATTATGCTCCGTTTCTCAGGCAGCCTGGATCCTTTTGCCAGGTAGCTGCTTTTTCTTTAGATCAGCAAATATGCAAATATGTAAATGTTTTAAAAAGCTATATTTCCCTTTAGTTTTCTGCTTGACAGTTTTGAAAGAAATATATTATTTTAGCAGATACTATTGCCAGGTGGTTGTGTTTTCTAAACAGTACGGATCTCCTACCATAGTGGTTTTAACTGGGCTGATTTGAAATTAAGGTCCTTGTGCAGCATCTCTCTGCACGTTGACCCCTTGATACTGCTGTGATTTATGCAGTAGAAGAGTTTGTCTCAGCTATTTAGTTGGGAGGAACTCGAATACCCGTGTGTGTAACAGGAGCGGTGCCGACGGCGCGGCACTGACACACCCGGGCGACACCATCTCATTTAGCTCCTGCTGCCAAACTCTGCCGCTCTGTCGTGCGCTGCCATGAGGATTGTTATTGCTAACGGGAAATAAAGGGCTGTGGAAATGAGTCTCCAGGAGAAAGTCAAACTCGGTATCAAGCTGTGCCCCATAGAAGGATGCGGGTTCCAGGGAGTGTTTAGTTCAGGCGGTGGAGTTCGGCTCAGCCTGCACTTGAAGGCAAAATATGAAATAATTGCAATGTGTGAATGAAACTAGGGCAGTTCCTTCCAGTCTTTCCAGCCGGTGCTCCTGGGCATCTCTCGTTCCCAGGCTTTGGAAAGGTGCCGTGTCCCTATTCTGGGGTGGGGACCCTCGCTGTGGTCAGACATGGGACTGGTTTGGGCTACAAAAGTCTCACCATGGTTACGATTAGTCATTTTAAATGAATTGCCCATTTATCTGTCTTGGATTGCCTCTATATAAATCTAATTTAATTATTGCATTAATTATAGATACTCTGCTAAGGCTGTGACACTGAAGTTTAGCAAAGCTTTTTGGAGACCATACTTAGGGATTTCGCTGGCTCTTTGGATTTTCCTGTGCTGGGACATGTATTAATCATGGCATTTGCCTTCGCAGTCGGATGTGAAATCATGCCTCAGTGTACTCTTCCTACCACCGTGAATGTGATCAGGGGCTTTGCAGCGCAGCAATGGGATCCATCTGTCTGGCACAGAAAAGCACAGAGTCACGTTACTTGCTGAGTATCACCACTGAAAGCTTGGGATGGGACTGCCCTTGTTAGCAAATGCTGTTTCCATTAGTATGTGTTTACAGAAAAAGCCTATTAAATATGTATTAAACGCTTTTCTGGACAATATATGGCGTGTGCATATGCTTGTAGGGAGGCACAGATGACACTCGCTTGAAATGATGCTCGTCGGTCGTGAATTCAGTGCTCGTAAGCCACTGAAGCCATGGGAAATAAATGACCCTTTTCCACAGGGCATTTCCCGTGTCTTGTGTAGCTGCTGGCAGGAATGTAGGATCACGGGATGGTTCAGGTACTCAAACAGAAGAGCTCAAACTGATTGAATTACTCCAGGTGTCTCACACAGCACTCAGCCATGTCATACTTCCACTGCTCTCAAAAGGGACGAGAGGACAGAAATGACAAAGAGCTCTTCTTTCAGACGGGGCTCTGACGCTTTCTTACCCATCCACAACAATGGAACCTGATTTTTGCAATTAGCCGAAGGCTGTAGCTGGGAGTATTTTGGCTGCAGATGAGTATAAGCCCCAGTCATCATCTCATACTGTTCAGTACCGAGCCATACAAATAGTTGCTTCTCATTACAAGCCTCATCCTGGAAAGTGTCGCTGAGCACCTGAAACCGTTTGTTTATGAGGTTGTTCAGACACACAGTTACTTTAAACAGCGAATGGATGTGTTCAGGTGTGGTGTCATATTATCTTATTATCGGCCGTATAAGGCCTAACAATGAGGCTGAAATATGAGGGATGCAGAAAGGGAGGGAAACAAAACTGCTGGTTGCTTTTAGATATCCATCTTTTCACTGCAAGCCCCAGGTGAGTGTTCCAGAGCTGCTGCTACCTACAGAAGTCATTCACCCAACTTTTTTTAAAAGCTTGCAAGCAATACTAATTACTTCAAGCTTAGCATGCATGGTAGTGCTTTGCTAGATACAGACCTGTGGTCAGCCATTATCAACCCTAATTACCAAATGCTATGTTTTTTACCTAGGTTTCAGTTCTCATCCCAGTTTTCCTCCCAGGACGGTGTCTATGCCGATACCCTCACTGGCCAAGTGCCCCAACAAATTTTTCACAACCTGGGAATATCAGCAGAGGGAGGGGATAGGCTGGCGGGTCTGGTACCGCTGCACATTCTCCATTTTCCAGGGAGAAATATCTTTTTTTGTCATTTAAACACAGGCAAGACTTTTGGTGATGAGTTCTTCTAGGTAAAGAGCTGGTGGATGCATCTACCCCACTTAGACACGGGCACGGGAATCGGCAGAGCCCTTGGTTTACACGTTGGGTAGAATGAAAAACTTGATCGTCTTACTGAGATCGCAATATCTGGTAGCCCTGGAGTCTAGATGTTTTAAACAAGGCTGTCTCTTCCAACTCCTTTTTAATGAATAAATTATCGGGTAATTAATTATGTGATTTTATCCCATTTCCTCTTAAAAGCAGCCCTGCTGGGATTTTAATGTGTGGTTACAGTTGAAGTCTAGGTGTTTTGAACAAAGCCACCCCTTCCAACTCCTTACTTTTATATCAATAAATTATGAACCAATTAATTACCTTTTTCATATCCTCCCTGAAAGCTACTGTGTGAAATCAATTGCATAAAAACTTTGTCATATGTGTCTTATATTCTGAATAGATAGTTTGATAGTGGGCCTCTGAATTTTTGTATTCTATTATGAAATTATAGAACATTTATAGAATTATTACTAGGAAATAGTAGAGATCTGGGTCTCTTTCCTTAAGAAAATTATTTGCTCAGGAAGAGCTTTCATATTATTTGATTTGCATAGTATGAATTAAGATTTTAAATTCCTTATACTTATTTTGTAGTATTTGTTGTGTCACACGATGACTACAGACATAAGACATCAATCTATTTTTTTCTGCTAAAATATATTAATTTTAAAACTTTAGGCACCATATACCATGTGAGATGGTGAACATAAGTACGTATCTATAAGCAGGGGCTGAAGAAAGAAAAATAAAAAACTGCTGAAATGGGCTGGAAACAAATTGCAAAAGCTGAATAAGCAATACTTCCTTAGCATTTCTGTAAAATATTTGCCTAACCTCTGCTATACATAATAATTTCTACCACATTTAACAGCTGTAGGATCCACCATTTTTTATTTTCCTACAGTGAAACAAAGCTGGTTTGTGCAATGCCTGGATTAGAAATTCTTTGCTTTCTGAATCTTGTTTTCTCGTCCTTGTCCTTCAGTCCTGTTTAAACACAACCGGTTGTTTCTGGCAAGTTCCCTTTTCTCAGCGATGGCAACAGCAGAGCAGTGGGACTGGGCAGAAATTATACGTTGGCAAAATCATGGGACAGCTCTCCACTGTTCCTTTGTTTCAGTTTGGAAGGTGAGGATGAGAATTTGCCTTCTGTATTCTCAGAAAGTTGGAATTTTCTCTTTTCTTTTTTTTTTTTTTTCCGGAGAGCAGCATGATGTAATGGTTGGGGAGGGCAAGGCAGCTAAACGAGTCAGGCCCTAATTGCAGAAGGGTTGATTCCTGGAGGTGAACCCTGGGAGGCTGAGAGCCTGCAATGCACCTCCAGTGACACTGGTATTTCCCTTCCTTCCTGAGAGAATGCCCTAGTAAATTCAAAAGCTGTGACATTAACACTTGCTGATGGTTTCAACTACTCGTATTCTCATTCTCTGTGTTCAACAGGAAGGGTGGAAATAAAAAAAAATAATACATTTATCCCTTAATACCTACATGCACTGTGCTAAATTCACCAAAATGCAAAAGTTCTGCTCTCTAGGGGTAGAAAAATTAGATAGTTAATGTGTTGGCAGGGGACTGTATGCAGCTAACACGTTACAGGTCTTGTTGAGCTCTACTGTGTCACGAAAAAGCAGCAAAGGTTTCAGTTGGGGACCACTGATCTTTCAAGCATATAAAATGTGACATAAATCCATTTCCAAAAGGATAATCTAATGTTTCAGTTCCTATAGAAGGCCTGTGCATTTTCAGAAAGTAGGACAAAGCAATAGAATCTATTACCCATTCAGTTATTAAATGTGAGAGATTCTTGCCTGTAAATCCAGAGTATTGATATTTCATTATCTTTGATCGTTATAAATTTCTGCGTCCTCAAAGTAGCGCTAAAGATAGAAATGCGTACTGAAAGGCTGAGAATATGCTCAAAAAAAAATAAAATCACAAAGTACTCTGTGCTTTGTTGTAGCGAGTCTCGGTTGGAGGCGTTTATCAGCTACGGTGCAAGTCGCCGTTGCAGCGGCAGGAGCGCAGGGCAATGAATGGCGAGCTGCTGGGCAGAGGCGTCCTGCGCCCCACGGGGACGCGTGAGAGGAGCAGTTGGGAGATGATTCAGTCCCAGGGGAGGCTGCAGCGATGGCGCGTCCTTGGCCACGCAGGGAACACGCCTCAGCATCCCGCTTCCGTGGCGCAAGGACAGCCAGTCGGCTGCTAAAAATAACCGCAGAGATAACAAGCTAAAATATTAATAGGTTGTGGGATGCGGTGGTTCCGTGCAGGCTGAGCAGCCCTGCCACGCAGACGGTAACTTTCCAGAAGGAGGGGAGAGAATTAATTCTCATGTTGCCGCGCTGAAACGGCTTAAATCTGCGGGGGAGTCTATTCTGGGTGAGCAGAGAGCTGGGTCCCGCGGGGCCGGGGGTGACAGCGCGCTGCAGGAGAGGGCAGTGCTGTCCGTGCAGGACACATGGCTCCAGCCACGGCCCCTCCGCAGCGGCTCGGCGGGGACAGGCAGGTGTCCCTGGGCACCACTGAAAAAAGACTGGCCCCATCCTCCTGACACCCACCCTTTAAGTTTTTTAAGGCATTCATGAGATTCCCCCTCAGCCTTCTCTTCTCCAGACTAAAAAGACCCAAGTCCCTCAGCCTTTCTTCATCAGAGAGATGTTCTAGTCCCCTCATCATCTTTGTAGCCCTTTGCTGTACCCTCTCCAGCAGTTCCCTGTCCTTGAACTGGGGAGCCCAGAACGGGACTGGACATCACATACACTTGTGATGCGTATGAGAATTAGAGTCCCTAGTTAAAATGATTTTTGCTTTTTAGAAGGTCTCCTACTGCTGCTGATAGACCTTCTCTGTTACTGGTAGATCTTGTACCCCAAGTCTGAAGTCAGAGTGACGCTGCTGGGGTGTGCTAAGGACTGGGAGGGAGTTCTTCCTCCGGCCTTGAGCGCACAGGCCAGGAAACACCTGGGCTTGTCTAGTGCTTCAAATTGCATTTATTCAAGGATTTAACTGCTGGGACAGAACAAGCCAAAGAAATCAGTCGATATTATGATCTGTGTTGTGTTTGGAATTGCTCACTAATGGAGAGAGGCAACTGGCCAACAGGGTGTGCGACCGAAGGAGGGGGGATATGACCCTGTGTGCCTCACCAGCTGGGCGGGAATCTTGCATTTCTTAATGAAAAAGTCGTTTAATCCTGTGCTTTCCATGACGTTCCCTCCCAGTACAAGGATAAATGATTCCCGTCGGGGATGGGCATCAGCAGTGCAACCTCAAGCCGAGCCGAGGGGTTTCAGACTCTCCCTTTGCCTGTGCATTCTGCCTGTTTCTGTGGGTTACCGGGAGCATGCTGTGTGCAGCCCGTACCTCCAGCTCTCAGCTTGAGGTGAACACCACCTTCCAGCCCATGTCCCCAGCTGGACTGAGGTGTATTTAGGTGATGTGCTCTGTAAGAGCATGAACAGTTTGAATTGACGCACTTCAGATATTTGGCCATTTAATAGCAGAACAAATATGATTATTCACTGTCTTTTTCACCAATAGCTTTTTTTGCAAAGCTTGAAGACAGGAAAATCCTGAAATGTATTTCTCTCGGATCGTTTAACAACTCAGGGCTTGATCCTGTAAGCTGCAGGTAGTGCAAAAGCAGAGCTAAGCCACTGGTAGGATTAAGGAGCGTGCTGTATTTATCTCAGAGAGCAGAGGGAGACAGTGGATGTGAAAGCCTGCCGTGCTGCTGGAGTCAGGGACACTGCTGCCAAGTCACCATGAGCCACGGGGCTGCAGCTGGAGGGACATCACGGCACCCCAAACGCCACTGGGAGGGCTGCAGCCCCCCCGGGCTGGGCTCCCACCTCCCCCGGAGCCAGTCCTTGCTCCTCGGCAAACTGGGTGTCCTGCTCTGAGCACCACAGCACTCATTTCTCTTTCCGTTATTTCATTTTTCAGTAAAATCTCTTCTAATGCTTGGGAAAACTGCACTTTTAGGAGATTCTAGGGTCTATATTAGTGAAAATATTTACTTTATAGCCAGCTCTGGGGTGTGGAATTCAAGGTCTTGGTGTTTTCAAACTTCTCAGGTGTAGGGATGAGGAGCAAGACCTGGGCACTTGACCCAAGCTGCCAACAGGATTATTTCATGCCATGAACAGCACATTCAGTATAAATTAGGAAGTTTGCTGAGGAGTTCTCTCTCTCTCTCCCTTGATGGCTGGGATCCTGAGAACTCCTTCCCCAGTGCCAGAGCCCTGAGCCCTTCCCTTCCTCCCGAAGTGGCAGCGCCTTGGGGGAAGGTAGTAGTAATGATCATTTTAAAATTATTATTACTAGTTGTAATATTTTAAACATAATTTTTAAAAAATTGCTTAAAAGCACGTTTTTTTTCCAAATCCCTTTCTCCTGTAGTCAGGTGATTATGAGTAGTTATGATTTTATTTTTCATGAAATAAGTGTTCTGCTGTCATATTAACAGAAAAATATTAGAGGTGACGATAGAAAAAAACCCCCTCTACTAAGTTAAGATTAACCAAATAAATACAAAAGAATTAAAACATCTTGTAAACTGATACTGCGAGTTCCAACAGCTTTCAAAATGTTGATGCTGTAGGTTCTTTATCTCTTCAGCGAGCATTTTAAAATGAAAACACTGAATTTAAAAGAGTTTTGGAAGAGTAGAAGCAGAAATATACATCAATGCCATAGGAGACAGAGAGAAGAAACTTTGCAATGGGGAGGAGAAGTGTAGGTATTGTTTCTTCTCAGGTATCAGTGTAATGTAATTTTCATGCACATTTAATCTGGCCATCTGTCATTAAAATCTCACGCTAAACTGAAAACATTCCAAGGGGCTCTGGGCAAAGCCTGGGCGGGACGGGAACTCACGTGCAGTGATGCCTGGTTAGAGCATCCGAGAGAGACAGGGGACTGAATTGTGTGATAACATGCAGCCCTGTGGCTCCATTGAACTTACAGATTTAATGTATTTGCTACAATTTGCCTTTCTGTTTTTCTTTTTGTTGTTGGTTGGTTGGTTTTGTTTGGGTTTTTTTTTTGTTTTTTTTTGTTTTATTTTTTCAGCTAAACAGATATTGCACACTTAAATGGGGCTTGGAACAAAACCCGAACAATATTGTAGAATGGCTATTATCAACCCAATTCCATCATGGACTTTAAAAGGATTGCGAATCCCATGTGGGGACATCCCAGGCTTCATAAATTTAGGGAGTGGCTTTTCAGTCCTTTACATTTATGTATATCTTCTATTGACTTTGTAAAATCCAGGGAAGTAGCAAAAACGTCTGTTCTTAAATAAAACTGTAAGTAATGTCTGAAGCTTCCAGGCTGTTCTATGAAAAAACAATGACGTTATGTCAGCCTTATTTTTGGTTATGTTAACGCCCCTCTATACTTTCTAGCAATTTACGTGGACTTTCCTAGGGTATAAATTATAGTGGAAAAGCATAAACGAGCATCAAACTCCATGACATCAAGCAAACTGAACTTGATGGCTGTGTTAACTGATAGGGTTTTGTTACGCTTCAACGCCTTCTTTCTCCTTTTCATCTCATTCTGAAGAACACACTCCAGAGGGCACAGGTAGAGAGCGTTTCATGCAGCCTGGGTGGGATTTTCTCGCTCGCCTTCCCTCCAAAGGCATTTCTCTTTCTTGAGAAAATAAATACTGCTTCACATACGTTTTAATTTCATGGGTATTCAGAAGGAGCACTTACATTACCAGCTGTAATCTAAGGAATGAATGAAACGTGCTGCTCTGCCCTATCACTCATGCGGTTCCAGGAAATCAAGAGAAGTGGCAATAATATTAAGAAATCAATTTTGATTAAAACAAACCAGCTGTACATCGGCTGATCTACCTTCAGGCTTTGGAAACCTGAATGTTGACAAAGCCCAAGGTTTGTAAGTTTAACCTCTCTCTGGAAACTGATTTCAGGTGTTTGCAATGAATGAAATAATGTATTTGTAAGTAAATATTCTATTACAGTAATGTAGCAAAAATAGAAATATGTAGGGTAACTAGCAGTAAAACAACTCAAAGTATATTTTCAGTGCTAAAGTTATGCTTTTAAAAGCATGTATATAGTGTGATATGCACTGTCTCAGATGCCATTTTCAGTCTTTGATGCTTTTTATGTTATATTAATAACACTGTGATTTGGGAGGTATAAAAGAACATACAGCTTCATTTCAGACCAGAATAATCCATGTACTCGCTGCAGTGTTTTATATCTAAAACCTCTGGAAAGTGCATGAGTTGCCAGATAATCAGTAGGAGAGACTGTGGCAATTTAAGATGCTGCTACCTTTATCCATTTGCTTTTGTTTGATTGCATTAGGCATTTCCGTGTTAAACCAGTAATCTCAGCTCAAATTCTTGGTTTAGTGGTGCTGAGGGACATGGGTCAGTGGGGGTTTGGCCAGTGTTGGGTTGATGGTTGGACTCGATGATCTGAAAGGTCTTTTCCAATCTAAATGATCCCACGATTCTGTGATTCTAAGGCAAGTTTAAACTAAGCCCTAAACTAACAAAAACTTCTGAGGGACAAAATCTAGTGTTTGGTTGTTGAAATCCACTTAGCTTAGAAACAAAAAGCCTTTGTTTGTCTAAAAAAGTCTTTAACCTATCCTGTTTACTGGTTTAGATAACAAAATAATTTATTTATAGGTTCAAGAATAAGTTTAGGGAACAAAAGTGATGCTTTAGTGTGCCTCAGGATAGCTTAGCAGACAATTAATACTGCTTATGGAAATAGTTACCCTCCGCTCTTCTGCTCATAACAGCCACACTGATTTAAGCCGCTGTATTTATAGAGAATAATTAAAATGTACATCTTCACAGAGAACTGTTGCATAGTTTTACTATTAACGTGACAAATGTAATCCCTACAGATGAGTCTTATGGCTGAAGTAGCAATAGAATTTTGGGGTGTTGCTAGGCGGTATTGGAATTAGAGGGTTTGGATATAAATTGTGTGAGAGGCGGTGAGGGCTCAGGAAAATGCATTAACCTTCGCACCGGCGCCTGAGCCGTCACTCCTGTGGGGTAACGGCTTCTTCCCACACAAACTCACCTCCGCTTCCACAGAAGGGGAAAAGATTGTAAAGTAATAAAATCCTTATGTTTATAGCTAATCTATTTTAAAGCGATACTTGTAAGCGATGTGTAAGGTCTGTGCTTTGGGGCTTTGCTGCCTTCCCAGGCAGGAGCAGGCACAGGAGCACACAAACCCTCCGGTCTGCGGAGTGTCTGACAAGTGTTTACGTGTTAACATTCATTAGAGGGCTCGGTCAAGCAATTCATGCTTGATTAATTGATTATCCCACGGTGACAGTTCATTTTTTTTTGAAATAGCTGCCAACCTTTGCAGGAGCAGGACAGTCAGGGTAGTGACAAAAACATTGATGGACAAACACTGGATGTACTGAATAGCTGCTGAGGTGACAGACCGGCATCTACAGCGCTTAATCAATGCCTCAAAGACATGGCAACGCTATAAAGATTGTTTATTTCTTTTCTGTGCGTTTATGAATTGTTAATGCAGTCAATCTATATTAGCTTCATTTGTTGTTTGGTAACAATGCAATTTGAATTTTCCAGGTTGAGAGTTGCCTCAATATCCGTTTTTGTACAGTGAAATTTATGAGTCCTTACAGATTTATAAGGTTTTATTGGTGGCTAGAAAGCCAAGCACAATTTCTGACTTTGTTTATTCCAGCATTACAGAATTAGTAAGAGTTGACATTGCAGGGCTTACTGAATAAATTCATTTCCTTGGCAGTGTGTGCATTCTGAATTTTCTTGAGTTAAGCCAGAAAAAGTGGATGCATCAGCAGAAGCTGGTGAATAGCTACTGCGCTGCAAGAGGATTTCAAGCTAGAGCAGTGCAAGGAAGAAGCTCTAAACCAGAGCAAATTATCCACAGACAGTAAATGTGTTGGAACAGATCATCCCTTGCCTAATGGTACTGGGGTCCATTGAGTTACCCAAGAGACAAGTTTGGCCCGATATTAATTTGCAGCAGATGTTTGACTAACTAACTATTTGAAAGAGCTTGAGTGTATTGCGATACAATTACCCGATATTGCAGCATATTGCTTTCAGGGCTTGTTTTTTGTCTTATTCTTGCAGTAGAAGCAATACGGCAGAAGTCATGGTCTAAGTTTCTTGAATGGTCAGTTGGGTTTGTGAGTTGAAGGAAACAAGATTCCCAAATCATTAAATGATTGCGGCTCACAAGTGAGTCAGGAGCTGACTGATCTGTGACCCAGCCTGTGGGCAGACACCATTTTGAGCCTTGATGAGACAGAGATTGAGAACACCGCTCTTCTGGTATCACCCATCTCCGTTCCTCTCCCTCCACATCCTCTGTCCTCACCTGCTCTAGGGTGATAGGGCAAGACCATGCCGGTGCAGCAGAGGTGCTTCTTTGTCCGGGATCCCTCACTCCTGAGATGCCCAGGGAAGCTCCTGTAGCTCTCATCCTTCTTGACGGCCCCACCAGAAGATTGGAGGTGGTTCTTCCATAGTCAGTAGGAGTCACCACTGAATTCAGTTGCACTTTCCACTACTATTGCTGTTGTCTTGTGAATTCCAAGGTTTCTTGCACTCATCCCAAAGTTCAATTATTTCAGCAACAGCCTGTAGGAAAAAGTCTTCTCTACACATCTCACTTTTTCCAACACCATGTTTGAATCCATGGTTTCTGGTCTTTGCCCTCCCTGAAGTTGTAACCGTGCAACCACCGTGAGCTGCTCTGGGCATGAGCGGGATGCTGCAAACAAATTCAAACGAAGAACAAGGAGAGGCATCACGCTGTATGTCTTCTAAATTGAGGGATTGTTCAGGAGTAATGGAAAGAGAATTTTTTGAAAATAAATTTAAAAATTGGGCTTCTTTGCCAAAGCAAAAAGGAGCTTTGTAAGAAATATGAGTGCTAATGAGAATATTGAGAAACTTTCCTGTTTATTCCATAGCAGACTATCTTGCATTTTCCTCTGAATCATATCGTACCGTCCATTGCGAAAGACAGGATATTTTAATGGATAGATGGGCTGCTGATCTGAGCCACCACAGCAATTCCTATGAACAGAGGCTGCTGTCATGTCAGTGACAATTAGCAACAAATCCTATTACAGGAATAAGATCACCTAATCCTCAACTCTGGTATGTGCTATTCACTATGATACGTGTTTAATTAAAAGGCTTCTGCAGGCTACAATACTTTGTGCAAAAAATCCAGAAAATATAGAAATTGTGTTAGAAGACTTCACTTAAAAATGACAAGTTAGACATCTGGCACTTCAAAATTATTACTCCAACCCTTTTAATTGGCATAGCTACTTTTCTGAGCCATTCAGAGTGGCTTTTTACAACTTGTGGTAATGTAGGAAAGCCAGTGAGGTCTGATGTGTCACTAGCAATTTTCCTCTCTGCTGCATTTTTGACTTTGTTTACAAAGGTAGAAAGGAAGAAAAAGATAGGTGGAAAGAATCCACCCGGTACATTATCCACTGGGTGGTTTGATCCTTTTAATCTTGTTCCTTAGGTGCAGGAAGGGGGAGACACCCCGCGGGAGGGGACGGGAGAGAGCCCGGCTGCAGGCTGTATCGCACGGAACGAGCCTTTCTCTGGGCACTGCCGCTTGCTGCTCACTGGGCTGAGGCTGGCACTTGAGGAAATCCAGCTTTTATTTAACAGTAACTACTGTTTTGGAGCTTCCTGCGTTGGGTTTTGTCTGTCTGTCTAATAGGAGAAGGGCTAACTCCAAGAAATACGACATCTAACCAAAATGAGATGAGTTAAGGGCAACCTATGCTTTCTGTTTAGTTGGAGCAGAGAACACTTCGATGATGTGTATGAGAAGAATCCCTTCCCTTCTTGCATAAGCTGTCTTTGGACAGGTATAGTTTGCAGAATAAATGTTGTACGTTGTCACCTCTGTATTGAACAAGCTTTTTATGTGACTTCCTACTCTTCAGTATTTGAAGTTTTGCAAAGTATTTAGCACTGGCATGAATCTGCTGCCCTTAGAATCATCAGTCAAAGTTTAGTGGTGGGAGATTGAGATCTTTTGTTGTTATTGTTGCTTGGGAAAGTGCCACCTCACAGTCTACAGACAAACCTCGGCCGTGGGAGCAGGACTTTGCCTCAGAGGCTGCACCGTAACGTTTCTGTAATGTTACTGAGGATTCTCATAGCAATGCATTTTAAAATCTGTTCATTATCATTTTTATTTCACTGAGCTAGAATAACTGCTGTGAATCTCTGTTCCCATGACATACATGCTATTCCCAGTCTTTTACTGTACTTAATAGTTCCCTGGATTAAATTAATTGTGAGTTGGGGGCTGAGGCTCCTGAAGGTTTGCTATCTTGAGCTGATGCTGTTTCCAGTTACCACAATTAAATCTCAGTTACAACACTGAAACAAAACAATTAACAATCCTTCAAAAATCATTATTATCCTCTTTCAAAAAAATCTATTTATTTTTTTAGCAGGCTACATTACTTGTTTCCCTTACTCTTCCCCAAAGCCCAGGATACACTTTCTCAGTGGCTCTTTCAATTACAAATACCAGCGTTATTATTCTTTGTCATGCTTTGTATTTTGTTATCCCAAGACTCTAAATCTGTTCCTTTTCTCTTTCACGTTATCTTTAACATCTTCATAACAAAAGTGCTGCAAAGGCTATTGGAGAAAGATCAGTCTGTCTGACAGCATCATTCTTTGCAGCAGGGTGGGTTCTGAATAGAGGCTACAGCTCTGCTGTAAGAAGTAGCATCCTCTTGAACAAAGGAGGATGAGCATCACAGGCATCCGGGGAAAAGCTCTGATTCAAAGTGCTGCACTGTGAATAGGAATTTTAAGCAGTAATAAGGAAAAAGCAGAGCATCATCTTTAGCAAGGGGAGTTGGGCTCTATTGAAGCAGAGGGGCTGAGGGAACTGATAAGCTCTTGGGACACAATCCAGAGCAAGTCAATGGAAAAGTTCCTTGGGACTTCCGTGGTCTTTGAATTGGGTTTTTCAAAGCTATTTTTAAAGCCCTTATGTATGTGAATCTTCACCTGCATTAGCAGCTAACATAATAGCTGAGCAAATTGGCTATTTATGTGTGTGAGAGGATAAAGCACTCCTAGAAAGACCTGTGTGCCCCGTGCACTGACAGCTGAAAGCAGAGGTGTCCTCAGAACCTGCTGGGACTGAGCACTGATGCGTTTGGGTGCTGGAGTGGGAAGCTCTGCCCTCCCCATAGAATTGCTGGATACTGTCCCTGTCCTGCCCCACTCACTGCCACAGGAGCTTGCACTGTGTCTGGGCAGAGGGACAGTGGCTGGAAGGACGAGGTGGCCATCAGCTGCAGCATCCTCAAAAGTTCCCAGAATAGACAACACAAATATCGTGTGGCTTCTGAAGAAATGTGGTGCTGGGTTTTTTTCCCCCTTGAAGCTGAGTGGGGCTGCAAAAAGGGCCATTAAGCGCAGGCACATGTACTGCTGACCCCGCTGCGGCGCCGGCCGGGGACATAATGCAGCTTTTCAGCCGTGGGGGTATTTGTGTCGGGAGAGGAGCTCTCCTGGTATTACACACCCAGGAAGCAGGTGCTTTACTTCAGCCTCCTTTTGGAGAGATCATTTCTGGTTTGTAGTTCAAACCAAATGCACAGCTTTAGGTGCATTTCTGGTAATTATACCCTTTGAACAGAAGTTTCAGCCTTCATTGGAGCTGTGAGCCTCTAAAATTATTCTGTGGACATGTGGACCCCTTTATATTCAGGTCTGCTAGGTGTAAGCTTCCTTTTCTTACCTTTATTTGGACCTTTCAGTTACCTTAAAAGCAATCCATGGACTTGAGGGGCTCACAGACCAGACGGAGTCATTGGCAGCTCCTGCCAAAGCAAAGCTGAGGAATGTGCCTACGAGGGAGCCGTAGGAGGCTGCTCATGAGTTGCCTCGAGAGTTTTGCTGGGGAGCAATCCCTGTGTTGCACCTTCAGACAGCAGGTACCCAGTTTCACTAGCTCGAAGCTGTTGGATTTGAAGCGTAAGGTTTATTTCCCGTGGTTTGTGCGCGCTGCCTGGCAATGTTCTCCCGTGGGAAACAGCATCTAGCACAGCTCCGTGCAGCGTATATGGAGCACGGTAGCTGTGCCGTGTCCAGCTGAAAAGCAGCTGTCACAACTTTCAGTTTGACTGCCTTCAAACAACCTTTCCAAATGCTAATTCCCTTGTAATGCATTCTCCAGTAATTTTAACATAATGTAACATAACATAAACAGCATGTAATTTGCAGTTTTCCTTTCTTTTTTGAAGCACCTGAGCTAGACCTTTCTCATAATAAAACTGATATCTAATTTACCACCCATATTATTCTAATCACAGTAACATCGTTCAGTTTGCATACTCTATAATCATGCTTTCACATTATTCAAAACTAGTTTGTATCTGGCGAACTGGTAATTTTTTCTTTAGTTTCTGACAGTTATTTAATTGTCTTGTTAACATGGATCATTTGATTTTATATCAGCTTAAACTGCGGTCTCGATGGTTCATTTTTGCAATATGCTGTGTTGACAGAAAGGTACAGAGAATTTCAATGGATATCTATCTTATTAAATGCATATTTCATTAGCATATCATGTTAATACTCTCTTCAGTACAATACATTTGCATGGCACTTAAAAAAATATTAGCTTCTCTAGAAATCTTTGGGTAAACATTGGGAAGTTTTATGTTGGAGTTCACTGGTTTCCATAAATGTGTGTATGAGGGTTTTTATGCTTTCGGTGCCAGTGGGGAGGTGGTTCCTCAGCAGCCAGGCAGGGGCTGGGACCTTCTCCTGCAACAGGGGTTATGGTCATTGGGCTTGGGGTGGCTTTTTTGATGTACATGTTTTATGGAAAAAAGACATTCTTTGGCAGGAATTACTTTGTTTAGGACGCTTGAGGAAGGGATTATATCTTTACCTGTATAAAATTCTCTAACTAAAGATAAGTTACGTTTTTTACATCTCCCACTTCGTATCAAATAGGTCCCCAAAAGAGCCACCCATTGCCCTTGCCCCACAGGGAGCAGAGGAGAGAGCTTGGCTCAGCAGGAGAGCAGGTTGGATTTAATGCCACGTCTGGAAAAGAGCGGAGGTTTACTTTTTAGATACTAGATTTCCTTTGAAATGCCACTTAAGCAAACTATGTCTGCATTTTGAATTGGCAGCTAAACTGATAAAGGTTGGGAAAAGAATAATTTGGAGTTGTTTTGTTTGCTTGCTTGTTTGTTTGTTTGTTTATGCCATTAGACCTGCACCAGGTCTAATGAGAGCTTTGTTCAGGCAGAAAAGCCAAGGCCAGGCAGCAGAACTGCCGTTTCCCCGGGTGAGCCTCGGACCCTGGGCGCCTTATCCATCGAGACAGGAGATGGGAAATATTTTGCTGCTATCAAGACCTGTGCTCGCTTCTTATTTCTCTAAATTAGACTACAAGATGGTTTGTCCTGCTAATTAGAGCTGCTCTCATAGCAAATAGGGTTTCTCTTGGAATATCAGCAATTTGCCCTTCACTTGAACGTTTTTGCAGCTTCAGTGGTTGGTTGCTAAGAGGACAGAAACCCAGAAACGTTTAATTAATGACTATTAAAATATTCAGAATTCTTGAAATGCTGTCTCAGCAGTTCTTTGTGGAACATCCTTCTTCACAATCAAGCGAGGATGTGTTTGTGGTGGCGTGGGGGGCTGTCATCAAAGGGCTGAACGCTGTAAAAACACCTACAAATCCCTGCACCCTCCTGAACTCAGCTGGAGCCAGCGCCGCACTCGCGCTCCCTAATTTGAGCAATTTGTAATCTAATTAATGTTGAATTGCAACAAGATATACAAAGACCAAGGGAGAGAAGGCTGCTCGGGGTAGGGCCAGGGCTGGCAGAATCTCTGGGTGAAGGCGATGCAGGGGACGGCACCTGCTGTCCCCCGTGTCCCTGAGAGCGGGGCTGCCGGTGGCTTTGTCCTGCAGCCGGGCTGCCTCGTGGGACACATTGAGCACTTAGAGCTTCCTCCTCTACCCAAAAATTTAAGTAAATAACCAAAAATGCAGCGAGGGTGATGCCGCAGAATCGGCTCAAAATCCTTCCCAGCAAAAAGGAACATCTTCTTCGCAGCTGGAAGGGGCCGTGGTGGTGGCACGACCAGGACTGAGGCGAAGGGTGAATCCAGCACAACGCAGCCTTTGACGTGAAAGGGGCAAACGAGGGAACCTCGCTCGTCTGCGCGCTGGGCTCTGCTCCTGCGCCCTGCTCTCGGGGGAAAGAAACTGTGTCACTGGGCTCCTTTTAGGAACTGTGTCCTTGGCTTATTAACTCGCTTTATGTGTTGTCCAGTATCAGAGGGGGAAAGGGCTGTGTTTGTGTGTGGGCGGCATTATTTTAGGAGATGTCTTGGTTAATTATTATCTACTGACACGTCACCTAGGAGATATGCTTTCTCTGTCATGCAGCTTGATATTTCGTGCAGGAAAAGGTAGCTTTTCCATAGTTCATTAAATTGTGTTGTGGTGAACTTCTCTCCACTGGGTCTCAATTAAGAAGTGAAGCCAGTGCCTTTAGAGGAAAAGGCAGAGAACAATCAGAATATACTGAATATATAATTTGATCTCTGGGAACAAGCAAGAGGAAAAATATGATGTGCAAATGCGTAGACATTAGGAACGTGTTATATCTCAAAGATTTGTACATGGAAGTATAATATAGTTAGATCATAACTGTTCATTTGGAATATAAGTTTGTTAACTACTGTAAATTTACTGTAGTAAATATTCATTTTCCTTACTACTTCCCTTGTCTCCATCCTAGCACCCCTGGGAACTTAATTCATAATGATTCTGGGCCCATTGTCTAGTAACATGAATTATAAAAGTGCAGTAAGTTTTCCCTTATACTCTAATTCAATTAAACATTTTGGTTTTAATACTATTTCTTTATTTTCCTTTTAAAAACTGTTTAAAGTATCTAGTGGAACTAGTCTCCCTCTATGTTTTTCTACAAAAGTCCCCCCAAAAGCTCCTTTCATTAAGTAATTTCAAATGTGACGAGCAGAATAGGAAGTTATCCCAACTTGTGCTTCTCAGGCCTCCTTCCCCACCACTGCTCTTTGTGTGCTGCACACATCTTTTTTTTCCTGTTTCTCTCTATTTACATCCTTTTCTTTCCTAATGCTGTTATAAGGGTTTGCTAAGGTCTGTTCATTTTGTTTTTCTCCTACAAATTATAAATGACAGCACGAACCGTTCCGCGGGAGTCGGTGACATGTACTGCTGGAGCAGGCAGGGACTGGGGGGGTTAACACGCAGCACCAAGCACATGGTGGATATACAGAGGTGTTGAACAATACCTGATTTTGCACATTCTTGAGTAACTTAATTCCCTTCAATAGCTCGAGAAGAACAATTGGAATTTTAGTTAGGTAGTGACTTAAGAATGCCTCCTGTTCACAAGGTAATTGCTTCTCTTCAGCTAAATGAGTGGAGGGTCAGGTTTCAATTAAACAGCTTATAAAAAATCAGTTGATTGGTTTCCAGTATTAATCTTGGCTGTTCATGGCATCTCAGGGAACTTGGTGGCTGAGGTGCCAGTGTTTGTTTTGGGTGTACGGATGGTATCCCAGCCCCGCTTAACTTCTCAGCAGCATCTTCAGGGTGAGCATTAAACAATCACGGCGACCGGCACTGAAGTCTCAGTGAGTACGGAATTGCTTTGCTCTGGCATAAAATTCAGGGGATCTGCCTGCAGGTACATACATTTACTTTTGTGACTATTTGAATACACGCCTTTTCATTTGTTTACGATGGAGTAGTGAGAAGAATTTGTTTTCTTGCCTGAGATAAGCATCATTCTGTTTCTCCTAGCAGCTGCGTGCACAATTAGGAGGACCCAATTAAAGCTGCATTTGCTTCACACAGAGCGGCAGTGATTGCTGTCTATAATTTCTCCTGTGGTTTGACTTATGGGCATTAAGCTGTGCAGAACTTTATTAACAAACAAAGTCAAGTCAAACAAGCCAGGAGAAGAAAATGCAACAAGCTGGGAACTGGGGTGTAGGATCTGGGCCGACGTTCACTACCCGCCCCTGGCGAAAGGAGTCTCCCTCCCGCCCCGCTCAAAGAGCCACCACGCAAGTGGCCAGTTCCCTCTCTTTAGGCCTGTGCTTTCCATCCTCCTGGCCACAGGAATAAGTATTTGTGTTTCTCCTCTGCTTCCACATCAGCCACTCTGACTGCAGCCAGCACAGGCCATCCTGGCTCCTGGGAATTCAAGCCTAAAATAACTCCAAAGCCAAATGTACCTGTTTGTCCCAAGCACCCGCTGTGCCATCAGTGCTGACAGCTCAGCACCGCCAGTCACCGTGCCCAACGGGAGGAGGAAGGTAAATGGATTAGGATGGAGAAAGGTAAATGAATTAGGATGGAGAAAGGTAAATGAATTAGGATGGAGGAGGAACAGGGCACCGGAGCAGAGGTGCCTTCTTGAAGGATGAGGAATTGCATTCACGACCTGCTTCTTTCCTCCCTCCCGAGGCTGTTTGGTGCCCACTGCTCCACAAAGGGACGTGATGTCCCTTGGTTCCCCCAGCCCGGAGCTCCCCCCGAGCCTGTGCAGGTCTGTGTGGCGGTGCAGCACGTGTCACTCACACCCCCCAGGGGCACCCCGAGTCTGCCAACACCCGCCTCTTGGCTAAGGCGCTGCCAAGAGCAAAACACCACACATCCAGTCCCCGCACAGAGTTTTATGAGAAAATGTGTGGTGTCCAACTAAGCAGCAGGAACAGAAGCCCCCGGAGACCCCATTTCTGTAGGTATGACCCAGCGGACAGGGACTCTGAAAGAAGAGGGGACGAGCGGGTCGGAGCTGCCCTGCTGAGCAGAGGGGCAACGGAGGAAGGCACTGGCTGGAGAATTTTCCCCTTTAGTCACCCCTAGGTCTCCTGAAGGGGCTGAGACCAACAGGGGACAAGGACAGGACTTCATTCTACAAGATGCAGAATATTCTGTCGCTCGGGCAGAGCCAACATCCGCCGCGGGGTCGGCACCGAGGGGCTTTATGTGCTGATGCTGGGAGCATCTTGCAGGACGGGGCCTGCGCTGAGATAAGATCAGTTAATCACCTTGCGTTTGGGATTAACAGATCCCAAAACAGGCACTTACTTTCAAAAACAGACAGATTATTCATTTGCAGAAAATGATAAAGATGTCCAGGAGAAGTTCCTCTTGTGTAGGCCCTACAGAAGAGTAATTATTTGGCTTTTTCTGCTCCCTTGCCTGGCGCTCCAGCAGCCGTTACCTGGTGGGTTTGATGCTGATACACAAAGCCAGCCAGAATAGAGAAGAAAGCCACCTTTAATTTCAAGCTCCACTAGGATCATGAAAGGAAAATTAATGTTTACTAAATGAAAAAGGATGATATTGCTGGAGAGAGGAAGTTTTGGTTAAGCTTTTAGGGGAATGTTAATAACTTTGAGAAATGGAAACATATATTATAAAACATGTTTAAAATGGCATAAACTTTAGAAAGTCCAGAAAGTATTTTAAACTTATCTAAGCTCCTCAATGCGGTATCAAGTTCTAAAAAATCAAGCAAACTGAATGATAGCTGACATATGGAAGGCGGCTTTCTAGTACTGACACATTTTCTATGAAAAATTCAATATAGCCTTATATTTAGAATAAATGTTTTGAGGAGGAACAAAAGTCTGCTGTCCAACTTCTGCACATTTCTGTAATGCGTCCGTGAATTTCCTGGGGAATGTGTGAGGCACTCAGGTTTGTTCCCCAGGAACATGCTCTCATGAAGCTGCCGCCCCGAGAGCCCCCTGAGGTCCCGCTGGGTGTTCCCTGCGATACGCTGCCAGGCTCCGGCAACAAATGCAGCTCCGAGATGGCAGGTCACTTTTTATTTTGCCAGACAACAACAAAGCAGTGTCAACCTCTGACAGTTTTTAAAAGTAGGCTTTAAAAGAAATATCAAACCTTTTATATATATATATATATATATATATATATTTTACCATTCAGTGTCTGAGAAGAAATGCTCGCAGAAAAAGAGAGGATAGGAAAATTGGTGGAAGCTGCACTGTGCGAGTGATGTAGCATGACATCACCCTGGTTTTATGCTGATAAATACATTTGGGATTAGGTGACGTGGACTTTTTGCCATCAACCAAACGGGTGGTGGATGTGGGTTCAGTCACCTGGTGTGTGTGTGTACCGCTGTGGTGGGATTGTACCTGTACCTGCTGCTGAGATTGTACCATACCATCTGGAATGCACCAGATCTTGTGATAATTGCACAGTTAATATGCTTTGGTCTTGCATTTTTGTGGTAGGATCTTGCAGTCCTTTGGTACCTTGAATTCTCTGTGGGGAACCCCCATAATAACAGGGAATGGAAACATTTAGCAGGTGAATTGCCTGATTTAACACAATATAGCACAGTCTGGGAGCAGCGGGGCAGGACAGGGACAAACCGTGGCACCTTTGGACCCCAATTCTAGTCTGGCACCCAAGGGCTCTGGCTCCTGGAAGCACTTGCTGAGGGTTGACAGGAAATAAGAAATGCTGGTCCTACAAATGCTGGCCTGCGATGCTCTAGATTAACAGCTGTATTTGCTTTAATGGGCTTTAGGCTAAGGCATGTTAACAGAAACTGTAGAAAAATAAAAAAAAAGGTGGCTCTCTTTCAAAACCATGTCATAAACAAATGCTGCATGTTTCCTAAGACTGCCAGGGCTATGGCATCGTCATGAAAGCGGGGAAAAAGCGTCGTAAGAGACAATGTCTCTGTATCACTTGTGGTGAAACAGCCTGTATGTGATTGCTTTCAGCACCGGGCTGTGGCTCCTCTGAGGAGGCTGGCACTGGCCCTGTGGTGCGGGGTCCAGGCAGCCTTGACCCCCCCGTAGCTCAGGCTGATGAAGCCATTCACAGAGCTTCTTTCCAATGTGAAAAACAACCAGCTTCACATTCACAGGCAGCCTAAACCCCAACCATCGCAAGCGACAGCAAAAGGAGTATCGTACTCCTCAGAGCCCATTCCCCTTAGCGGAGAAGGAGATAGATCTTTTCCTTTTCCTCCCAGTAACTGTAGAGCATTGGGAACTGGTCTGCACACTGGGAAGTTCTCTTTGCTGGGGGAAGTTCAGCTAGAGAAGACTTGGAGGATGGGACTGTGGGAGGTTTATCCCCTTTTCCATTAGTGGCAGCCACCCTTACAGGTGTAAGATGCCCCGCTTTGCCGGGACAGAGCATCGGCCGGCCCCATCGCCCCCGCCACCACGCTCTTTTGTGGGTGGTTTCTGCTGATGCTGTCAGCTGAAAAGCAGACTAAAACGGCTTCCAGCTTATAAAGAGAACTAAGTTGCAAATTGTAGGAAAATTACTTCTCAAATTATATATCAATGCTAGTTCGTTTTCAATTGTATTTGTAGAAAGTTTGCAGTGTGACAAACAAGCGGCACATTGTGCGCCAGGATGGCATTATGGAAATGTACGGCGGACGTGGAGATGTGCATAGGGCTGTGATTTGTGACTAACGAAGCGTATGTGCTCTGAATAAGTAATTAGGAAAGTTTCGGCAGAGCTATGGCACTGGTGTTTGCTGTAAGGCTGCTGCAGTGCACGGTGAGGTTTCTGTGCTCTGGCTCCCTGTGCTGTCAGGTTTGCGAGCGCATCCTCACCCAGCCCCTGGGGCTGCCCTCCCGCCTTCCTCCCTCTCCTCCCCATCACACCCTCAGTAGAGCAGGAAATAAAGAAGGTGACAGTATCACGTTAGGGGCTGGTAGATGAGCTAAGGAGAGCCATCACCGCAGAATCTCAGTCGGAGGTGTTTTGGGCCTGCTTATATTCGTACTTGACTTTCAAATTCTGATCCACTCAGAGTGCAAAGCCATTTCCATTCTGCTCCCTGTTTTCACCCTTTGGAGCTTTCACAACAGGCATCCTTTGAGGTGTATTTTCCACCTTTTACCAGCTCTCAGAGGAGTGTGTGTCCACATATATTCATCTTAAAAGTTCTAGCTGAAAAGTCTTACCAGTTTGTGAATTCAGTACCCATATGGCAAAAACCCGGCAATTCTTTCCTCTGAGTTCCTCACTATATAGAGAACTTTTTTTTTTTTTTTTATTTTGCAAAATCTCCTATTAGAAAAGTAAATACCATTTTAGAGTATCCCTCCTCTTCTGACTAAAGTCCACAGAGCACATGGTCTTAAGTAAAGCTATAGATAGCGTGGTCCAGCTGAAGGGCACTGTAGAGCTTTTGGATGTTGAATACCCGATCACAGACAGGGGAGTTATACATTCAAGAGTCCTTTGCATCAGGACAGGGATGTATGTATTAAATTTCTCTTGTGCACCATGTGTCAATGTGCTTGGCTTACTCGCAACAAATCTTCTACTCTGTCTCAGAACAATGGCATGATTTCTGCAGCAGCCAAGTTGTGTATATTTATACAGGGAGAATTATTGGAAGAGCGTTGTGTTTGCGTACAGTGCACGCTGTCGTTCACAGCACTCCTCAGCCCACACCCCTGCCCTGTCCTGCATCCTCCACGGAAATGGCAACACCCAGAAAACGACCATCCTAAGCGAAGCTATTGTCTCTTTATAGAGCACGGGAATATCTACTGACTTGAATATATTGGCTTGGGAAATCTGTTTTTCTCACCCTAAATGGCTCGCTGTCGTACATGTGTCTGCTCAGAGTGCTGTGCCTTATATAAATACAGGCACCCGGGCGGTGTGTTTGTCAATCAGCAGAGAAGGCTCTACCCGCGCTGTCCCGGGCACACGGACTCTGTAAGCGTCGGTTTCCAACAGATAAATGTAATCAAGGTTTATATGCTCACAGAAGCCAACAGGATGGGATTGTTTCACTCGAAAGATCAGAAGAAAATTGTAACTAATGTTGTGGAAAATTACTTTGATATTGCTTTCTCAGTACAGCATCACAATTAGGGAGCAATGTGAAGCACAGGGAAAGAATAAATGAATAGTAACAAATCAACACAAACAGCTACTGTCAGGAGTACTTTGCTCAGCGAAAGTAATGTAAGCATTACTTAAAGTTTTATGGCCGTGGATTTTACACCGGTTTAAGTAGTACATCAAGGTCTCACCGCCGGGCTCGCTAGGACTAAAACAGTCGAGAACAATTTCTGGAACAGACAGGTAAAACCAAAGTATCAAAGTATTTTTATTAATCTTGTTTCATAAGTTGTACCATCTTATATTAAAGATGACTGAACGTACTAACAATGAAAAATGCCCTTTTGGAGGATGCAAAATTCCCCTACGCTGCTTTCCAGTGGAAAATAAACGTTACTGACTCTTCCCCAGCCAGAGAGGGTTCCTGACTGCTCCCCCGAGGAGGTTCCAGCGCCTGGCAAATACACTTTGCTACGGAGCAACTGCAGGGGAAATACAAAAGCCAAGGCTAATCCAATAAAACTTTGCCATGCGGAATCTGCTGCCCTAAGTAGCTTAATGACACGTGCATTTGTTCAATTCTATTGAGGGAGCAATCAGACAAGCAAATTACAGCAATACCCCAGCTCCGTTAGAAACAGGCCCTTTTACGGGGAAAGGCTCTGCTGGAGGAGGGGAAGGTCCTTCCCAGCTCCCCAGAAATGTCGCTTGTGACGGGCAGATTTGCACGGGAGACTGTCCAGAGGTGGAATATGCCCACCTCTCTCTTTAATGAAACAAATGGATCGTTTTTTTCCTGTGTCCTTTAAGCCACCTAATAAGTTTTAGTGATAACTGGTATCATTTTCAGAAGCAGGGGATGTGAGGAGCTTCTGAGTCTGCTGGGAGCTGAAAGCACTTAGCACACACGAAAATCAGCCAAACAGAAATAAGAGTAATTGTATTGAGCACCTTTCACTCCAGGGCACAGCCTGGTTCCTATTAGTGTAAATGGCAGTTGAAGGTGGGAGCCCAGCAGCGCGGGCACGGCTGTGGCAGGAGGAGCGGGGCTGGGATGCTCACGCTGCAGCTCCCCACATCCCTCCCGCCGCAGCACAGCGCGGTTCGGGTGAGTGTCCCTCGGGGGGGTTGGTTTAAATGTGCTCGACCCTCCCTTTCTGCAGCTACACCCCTCGCAGAAGTCCCTTCTCGGGGTGCTCCAGCCAGCACTCCGCGTTCAGGGGGCTCGGGGCAGAAACGGGTACGACGGGTCAAGGTGTGGCACCAGGAATGAAAAAATGGAGAAGAAATTGCACTGGTTTTGAGACACGGCTAGAAATTCCTTCTCTTTCAGGCACACAGAATTAACTTTTCAATGTGAAGTTACACACTCTCAGACGCGTTACAGTACCGCCTGCATTTGCTGTCCATATGTCTTCCCCCTCACCCCCAGTCTACGGGCCAGTTTCAGTCGAATGTGGCCAGTACCCCCAGTTTTAACCTGTAAACCCTTTTGCATCTAACTATGCAAAAACTAATTGCAAAGGCACCGAAGGGACTGGTTAATTCTCTGCTTTGCACAGCACCGATGATTCATTATTTCTATAGTTTCAGCTGAGCGGCTGCTTTCAAATGGGTATGCAGTTGGACTAAATAATAAAGATATTAAAGTATAGTCTGTTTAGTGACATGGAAATAAGCACTTCATAAACCTGGACACAGAAATTAGCACTTAATGTAATTATATAAGAGTTCTCTGTGGTAGGGTTCAGCTCCTTTAAAAATGTTAGTAATACTTTACAATAGACACAGTCGTGTTCACTGTACAATGGGGATGTCAATCGAATAGACTCATTATAAAGCACACATTTAGTCAAAGGAGGATTTCAGTGCATATAAGAGCAAACACAGCGGCCAAACCTCGGCGCACGGGGCGTTATTATGAGCTGGAGTAACCACACTGGCATTTGTCAGGGCTCTAGACCAGCCTTCATCGCCGCCTTCCTCAAAGAGAAAGTGGTTGTAAGTAAATCAAGAGATCTCGTGCTTTTTCATACTTCTTACGTGCCCCTCCTTTAAAAGGAAACCACAATTTCAGCCCAGTTTTCTCGTTCTCACACGGATGTGGTCTCTGTGGCTTTACACAGTTTAAAGTGCGTAGCACAGGAAGATGGTGTGTGTAGGAATGAAAGTTACGGAAAGCTTAATGGAAGTTAAGCATGTTAAAGGAATGCATCCCAAAGTATTTTATCTTTCTTGGGTGACTCATTTACACATCTCTTATTTTGCATCTCCACAGCACACTGAATACCATACACAGGCAAATGGGGATTCGGGGGCACGTATTTGCAGGAACTCAACTTCCAGCAAAATTTCTCACGTTCATGTTGGTAGTGGTGTGGCTGGCAATGGAAACTGGTCTCAGCCCTAGCAGAAAATTAACTCCATCCAGCTGGACCCTGTGCACCTTGGCAAAGATTCCTGCATAATCAGTCAATTGGCTCTTGCAACTGTTTTTTAAGCAAACGCTTCTTTTTTTTTAAAAAAAAGAAATTGTTAACTAACTTCAAAATAGCCTTTATGAAAAAAAAAAACAAACTTACCTACCTTTGTTGAGTCAACCTCTGTGAAGTGTGTAAAACATGTTAAAGGTGTAAGTATAAAATGCTGCACAGCGAAGCGCGAGTCAATAGAAATGGAAACGCTGACCTGGTGTCTGCTGGTGAACTATTTCCTCTGGATCCTGCAGGTGGATGAAGACAACGAGCCCGGCGGCTCCAAACAGCAAGATGAAGGAGAACATACATGTCAGCCTCATAATTATTGTTCTCCGATCAATCCGGTCCTGACCCAGGAAACGAACTGCACGCAGTCTGCAGGACGCTCGTCACTCATAGTCTCCTCCTCTCCTCTGGAAGTCTGGCGTAAGACGTCTACAAGAGGTAAGAAACCAAACCCCTAAAACTTAGCATACAGAGCATTTATTTTTTTCAAGGCAGATTAGTAGATTTAAGTCCTTGTTTAGATCAAATAACTGATTTCTCTAGTATTTCTTTGGTACAGTTAATTGCAGTCGTCCAGTCAATTTCTGCCCCATCAATTTGTCTTTAATTATATGTCACTGGTTTTAACATATTGAAAAGCCAAGGTAGAATATCATTAAAAATCACAGCTGGGGAATAAAGGTCATGCCATGGCTGCGATTTCCACAGAAACCCCTCTTAATTGTTGGCTTGCTTCAAGTGAAGCATGTGTCACTTCTTATTTTTCTCTGGTTAAGCAATATGAAAACCATGAAGTGAGATAATGTGGGGGGAGTGATGACTGCCTGCTTCACCCTCGGTAAGGGCGGAGGGACCAAATGGGTGCACCCAGGTCGGATGGAGAAGCTCTGTGGGTTCCCAAGGGACGTACTGGTCATGGTGCTTGGGCTTCTTCTGGCTTGCAGAAGAGGTGGGAAGGGAGAGGGAGGGGAGCATGCGGGCTGTCCCCGCTGCCTCTGCTCCCCTGGGAACTTCCAGCAAGTTTTTGGGCTCATTTCTGCCAGTTCTCACTGCTGGCTCCAACACTTCCCCCTACCTGCGGTCCCAGGGAAGCGGCAGCAGCCGTGGTCCCAGGTGGCCACCTCGTATTGTCACCCCGAGCCCCTCAGCGAGCACAGCCCTCGGGCAAAGACCTCAGTGCCAGCACAGGAACAGTCCGTGGGAACCAGAGCCCAGGCTGGGGAGGTGCTGAGAAGGGAGCAACTCACAGAACGGGAAGGGAACCGGAGAGGAAAACCGCTAGCACTGCCACACGGCTTCATTAACGAAAATAAAGGCTTCTGCCACACAACTGTGCTGGGGCTGCCTTTTCCAGTAATACAAAGGAGAGTCCATTGGAAAATCACTGGAACTGGTTCCCACAAACGCAACCAGATTCCTTACTGATGGCAATTACTGAGCACAAGGACTTTGTCTGGAGACCGGGAATGTGTCGCAGGGGTGAAAATCACGTGGATTTTCTCATATTTCTAGTTGTAAATGTGAGCTGGTCTAAAGGAAGAGGTTTTGAAGGTGGCCTTTGTTTACAAAAGCAGTATGAATTGCAGACAGACTGTGTGATGTTAGTTTGCAGGGAGGATGGGTTGTGGAAAGCTGATCATTCTAAATAGTTATGCCAGGAAAAGTCTTTAAAGATTTGTTCTTGGTGTGCCTAGAACATTGGGTGTCGGGTGCAACCGCTTTACTTTTCATGGTTTCCACACTTGGTTTTTAATCTTCTGCAGCATATTGGCATTCTAAACTTCTAAAATGCACCAAAGAAGAGCACTAGTCGTGCGGTCCTGATGAAGTCATTTCTGTGACTCTGATTGATAAGGTTATTTCGCGCCAACTACGTTTATTCCGTGTGTAAAGCAACTGAAGGCAGGGTCCAGGTCAGGAACACTGGTGGATACTTGTATCTTAAATAATACAGAGCGCTAAGTTCTCTCTGTATATAGGCGAATTCATCTTTATTTTCCATTAAAATTATGGCAGGCATTAACTGCATTTTTTTTCCCTTAAACTTTTCTCACCCCTTTAAAAGTAAAATTAAAAGAAAATTGCACTAAGTTGTTCAGCATTAGCAAAGCCAGATCCCTGTGGGTCCTTGAGCAGGTTCATCTGTGCCTGTGTTGTGTGTGTGTAAGTAGTACGGATGGACTTCTTTGCACATATATTTATTATATATGTGTATTTTTAACGGTCAAATCCAAACCTTTCACTGGGAATGCCCCGGCAGCTGGTGGGGTAGAGAGCTGGCAAGGAATGCCTGATTGTCACTTGAGAGACAGCAGCTTAAAAACATCCACTCCCAAATAACAAGGGGTTTATATTTGCTTAATGCAGAGTTTTAAGGTCATTTTTTGAATGAATTATACCATTGAGCAAATATGGGATCCTAAAACAATTATCATTAGCTTAAAATGCTAAACCGTTTCCCCTGGTTTTGACTTGTTGAAATGTTTTTGTTTGAAGTAGATGCAGCAGCAAGAAAGAAGATCCCTCGCCAGTTCTTAATTAGTGCAAGAAATGCTACAGGAGCAGTTTTTAACGGTTATGATGTTTACACTGCTCCACATCCTATAGGACAACTGTGTTCAGGATCACAGCACCCTTTCATATGTATATATATTTATATATATATATAAAGCGCCTATCACCATGTTGATAAACATTCTTTGGGATGTTTAATGGATAAACATTCTTTAGGTCAGACACCGCGGCGCCTTGGGGACACCTCAAGACGCATCAGTGAGGGAGGTGGGTGAAAGCATATGTTGGAAGAAGGAAAGGCCACGAGTACTGGGGTAACTGCAAAGCAAACCTGCTGCTCAGGGCACGTTGCCATCGCACATCTTGCCGGGAGTGAATCTAGAGGCAGTCCAAGAAGGAAAAAGAAAGAGAACCTTTTTCCTCTCAACAAAATTATTACCTCTCAACAAAACACAAACTTCAGAGATCCTTAAATTACAGTTCTAGGCTTTTCCCCTCCCTATTCTGCTGTAATTATTTTTTCAATCAGTTGACTTTAATTATCGAGCTGGTGAGTGGGAACGACAGGTTTATCCGTGCTGAGCGTGTGTGTCCCCAGCCCTCCCAGCCCGGTCGCTGGGTTCTGGGAGCAGAGGAGCTCTGAAAGCAGATGGCACCAACCCATAAATGTGAACCGAGGATTCTCATGAAGGAAACATTCGAAAAGATTATTTACGCTCAAATCACATCATTTTAAAGACAGATGAGATTAAAAACCTACGAAAAAAACCCCTAGTGGAGCATCAGCTAACAGTTTCTTCAGGCAATACTTCCTTGGGCGTGCTGGGGAGAGGGGTGCTGTGTGTGGGAGCTTTGGGTTGATCCACGCAGAGCCCCGGTGCCTGGGAGGCCAAACTGGGACGAATCCAGAGCCTTCAACTTACACTTTGGGTTTGCAGTCACGGGCTTTGACTGTGCTCCTCACAACGGACAATAACGTATTTTTATAATTCTTATTAGTATTACTGGGAGCGCAAGAAGATAAGGTTCCAACAGCTTCCAATCTAAACTGCATTTTCAGCTGCCCTGAACTTAAACAGATGGAGAGTGGTTCCCTAGAACGTGTAATAATGAATTGAAACATCTAACTTTTAATTTATTCTTCCTTTATACATTTTTGTGGTGGATAAAACTCCTAGGTATCAATATATGTTTTTCTGCACTTTCCCATTACCAGGGTATGTGAATGCTCTGCCCTCGAAAGCGGCAGAAGTATGTGTACGCGTGGCTAGTAATTAGCACTCAGATAGCACTTCCCAGTTCAAAGAGATTCATTAATCTCTGCTATGAATTGTGAGGGGAGGAGTATTAGCGGCGGGCAGGAAAATAGGTGTTGCATCATTAAAGCAAGCCTTTTAAGGAAAAAAAAGTGTATGGTTTTAGGTAAAAGTCATGCAAATATGTTTGTGGAAGTTACTCGAATATTATAGGAAAATTTTCAGGCACTGAATCTTTTACTTACAAGGGCAGAAGCAGAACTAGTTCCCCCTGCGCCCAAGCGGAACTGAGAGAGGCTGCGAACCCTGTGTGACAGGAAGGTTTATTTAAATCCCCGCAGTTAAAGCGCGGCGCTGAAGGCTCCGTGTGCTGCCTCGGGGCACTGCTGCTGGGGGACATTCACCTGGTGAGAACGGGTCAGCCCAGGATCAGCCTAAGAGGCAGTTCCCTACCCAGGTCTCGTGGTTTGACTCCCCGTCTGCGGTGGGTCCTGTCTGACGGCACGAGGCTGTTTGTTCATCCATCAGTTCTGCCTTCCCCCCTCCCCTCTGCTAACACTCCCGCGGAGGGATGGCACGGGTAAGATCATAACCCAAGGGCAAGATGTAATTCTTAGCTAGAAACTCAGGGGGTTGCCTTTGGTCCAACTAGAACTGGGTCTTTCCCTAATAGTACCCACATTTGTGCTTCAAAGGAAAGTAAAAAACCCTTGCAGAGCAGGATGGAGGATCACTTGCCCCCAGGAAAGGTCTGTCAATCTTTAGCTGAGGTCACCTCTTTCTTTAAGTGCATGGTGTACCTGAGACAGACTGTCCCAGGAAAACGTGATGTCAGGATATGGGGCTTTCACAGCATGACCCACCGGGGCTTTCCGAGAGCAGGGTCACTCGCAGGGAACAGGAGGGGTTTGGGACACAAGGGGTTTGGGCTACAGCCCCTCACTTCTCTCTGGGGACAGCTGAGGGAGACCCTGCAGAACGCAAGCCCCCTGTCCCTCTGTCCGACTGGGTGTTGGTGTGCTGTCTCCCCCCGCAGAGCTGGTGACCAGCCCAGCTACATCAGCCTGGAGATGGAAGGAACTGTGCTGAGGGGACAGCAGGAGAGGCTCTTCCCCTGTGGGGAACCAGGGGTGGAAGGACCAAGGTGGGCCAGGGACTCTTGCCCGCTGCGGGGCACCTTCAGCCTCTCCCCTCCTGGCCCTTCACTGCAGGTGCCAACGCAGCTCCCAGGGCTTCCAGGAACACAGGCTAGTGCCAGCCTCAGGTTTACATTTCCCTACATGCCAGCAAGGCAACAAAGCACCCAGGCTGTTTGCAAACACCTGCTGATTGCTAAATTGGACAATTACAAATCACCTGCGAAGGGATGTGGATGCCTGGTTCACGGGCACAGGGTAAACTTCATTCCTCAGGCTGTGCCAGCTTGAGCCGATGGGGCAGGACAGAGCCAGAGCCCGCTCCTTATTCCGAGGGGGGCAGCAGCCGCAGGAACCCCGGCCCTTGGGAAGCTGGGATGGAGGTGTCTCCAGCAGGCACTATGCAGCAGGGACTGGGCTGGGGACGGGGTCCCGCTGCCGCGGCTCTGCCAGGCTCGGGAGGCAAACGGGGATGACGGGATGGCCCATCTGGCACTACCCACGTGGAAACGTGGCACCGCACGGGCACAGCCTCATCGGTGCCTTTACCTGATGGAAACAAACCCTGCATGTTAAATTTCGGGCGGTTTGACTGGCAGCTGTTGGCAGCTGGGGCTGCGATGGCGTTTTCGTCTTCTGCTGTATTTTGGTTTGTGTGTTCTGAAAGGGCGTCGAAACGCAGCACTTCCTTTATGTGTTATTAAGATAATTTTACTTAGATTGTGTAATACAGTTAGAGACTGGGATAATGACAGTGGGCAATTAGCTGAATAGGAAGAAAAAAAAGGGAATACTATATCTACAGGAATATTAGAAAAAGATTTGCTGTTATTACTGAAATGATCACTTTCAGACACATTAGCTGTGTCTGAGTCGTGCGAACAACAGCAGCTTCTCTCTCTGAAGCTGAGCCAAGCACACGCTTTCGTGTTCAAAGCACTTCTGGAGACCAAAAGCCATCAAACCCAGGGCACCGAGTTTTCCCATCACCCAGGTGTCCACGCTCTGCTTTACCCCAACTCTCAGTTCAGGCTCATCGTGACACCAAAGAAAAAAGGATTTATAAACATTGTTCATATTCACCAGTAAAACTAACTTTTTATAGCAGTTTTACAAATGCAAGCACTGTACCAGAGGTGGAGATATTAAAAGTCACATTATTCTGTAGCTGTCAGCACTTCTTCTTGGAAATAGGAAATGCAAATGAATCCCAAGCATTATGTCCAAAATCCTCCAGCTTTTTTAGCACAGAAAGAAGTAAGAAACTATTAATCCTGTAGCTGCTTCCATTCACCAAGCATTCATCTTTGGGTTCTGGATTTTCTGTCACCATATTCTTGCTCATGTCTCAATAGAACAAAAAACTTTGATTTTTCCTGAGATCTGGAAAGAACAAATTTGTTTCCAGATGATACTTCAAATCAAAACGTTTTGTCTGTCTTACTTCCTATGTAATTACGTTCTTATTTGTGTAATAACTAAAGATAAATATTTTGAAGAAGGGTGAAATAAGAATTTTTAAGTTGAATCTGTTCCAAATGCCCTGCCCCTGAAACCTCACCAAAATTATTTCCTGAAGAAAATCTGGATTCATATTTTTCCTTCATATGGGGAAAGGAATTGAACCTGCTTCAGTGAAATCACGAGTGAAGTCGGAGGTTCCTCTGACTCTGACAAATCCTTGGAAATTAGAAAAGAGGAGAATGGAGAGAGATGCCTCAGCCTTCCCAGCAGCCGGTGCCCGAGGGCTGATGGTGGACCCAGCACCCCCCCCCAGTCTTGTAGGAAATTAGGCAGAATTATTGCCTTTTTACAGCTCTATTCTCCAGTCACCGATGCCATTGCGCGCCTTGGCTTTCAGCGTCTCCTCCATTTATGCTACATGAGGATTTCTTGACATGAAGAAAATCCTGAAAATTACAGGATCCTCTTTTGCTCACAAATACACACAAATCCCTGTTCTGCAAAAAGTGGGGGAAAGAGGGCTTAAGGGCTTTCTCCTGTTCTGGTGGAAACTTGTTTTGTCGGGTATCGGTGGGTCCAGTTCTATGTACACCCGCTTTGTCCTCTGGACCTGCAGACCTCCAGGTGTGTTAGCCCAGATAACGTGCCCAAACCTGAATTTTGACATAACTACAAAAAGCTACGATATCGATTACGTGGCTGAAGTCAGAGGGATAACGTACAACCCCTTTTCCCCACTCCACCCACCCCCAGCAAAGCTGCTGAAGCTGCCCCTCTGTTTCCATCCCACTCCATAGGCAGCAGGCACTTCTGATTTCCACTTTCATCTACAGTTTAAGACCAAAAGGGACAGCACTCAGTAAACAACCAAAATAATCCTCTCAAAGTCAAGAAGATTTCTTCCCTATCTTTCTGGGTGCAAATTGTGGCAGGAGTCATGTGTTACTAATCTCCTCCGTGCTGCAGCGGGTCCTTTAGCAAGTTAATGCACACACCTCTCCAGGATCCTCCAGGGCTTATAACGCTATTCCTAAGCTAAAACATAATCTCTGAAAGCAGTTTGCATTTGAAAAATGACTTTTTTTCCCCTTTGCTTTGTTTCAAATTGACACCTGACAGAGCTGGAGGGTGGCGGTGTGAATCACAGAATGGTGAGTGCCAGTAATGAACTTGCCCAGCTTTTCTTCCAGCCCGGAGCAGAAGGCACAGGATTTGCACGGCAGGTCTCACCCGTGGGCAGCCCAGCCCTCCGGCACCAGGATTTACAGAAACATTGTCCCACCTACAGGATTTCATATAGAAAACTGTGTGGAAAGCAATGAGCTGAATTTAGGACATTTTTTTACACGGAAAGGGTTATCAAGCCTTGGAATGGCCTGCCCAGGGAAGTGGTTGAGGCACCATCCCTGGAGGTATTTAAAAGATGGGTAGATGGTTTTTATCAGAGTTAGGTTGATGGTTGGACTAGATGATCTGAAAGGCACCTTCCAACCTGGACAATTGTATGATTTTATGGTTCTTGTAAAATACAGCAGAAAGGTGCCTGGTTTATCAGGTGCTCACTTGGTTCTAGTTAGAGCCCAGCTTGAAATGCTTCCCTCTCCCTCCACTTGCTTCAGTCTCTCTTCCACTTAAAGTAATTATCGTGTTTTCAAAGGTTTTTTTTTTTTTTAAAATGGTCACACCATCATATGATAGTGGTGGCTGCAGATCCCTGAAATACTCTTCTCCAGTTGTCCTGAAGGTGCTTCCTTTGTCTCTACAGGTTTCCTCGCTGTTCCAACTAGAAACATCTTCTTTCAGAAGCTACAACACACCTGGAGTAAGCTGGACTTCAGAGGTACCAAACAACTAACTGCCCCAGACACGTTCCCTCCTTCATGTCAGTTTGAAGCAAAGGTACCTTGGAATTTGCTTTTATAAATTAATTTTTCTGTGCAGTTTCAGGTGTGCTGTGATAAGGAGAAAAAGATTACAGAGCTTAAAGGTTTAATGAGTTGTTTTTATATATATATTCTTGTATATATTCTTATACATAAACAAGATGTTCCTAGCCATTGGGTAAAAGTTTTATTCACACGCCAAACCTCTTGACATCATGAGATTTTAAATAGTTTTTTATAGCCACAATTTTGAGTAGCTTTATATGTATATACGTGTGGGGCCCTGTCCTCCAACATTCTGGTTTACCTTTGTGCCTCGTGTAACACGGTGGCTCCTCAGTTTTACTTCCTTTCCCTAAAAGTATTGGCAGTGGAGATTCTCTGGGAGTCGTAAGCAAGCGAGAAAACCAGGAAAACTGTGAAACAGTCCCCGTAAGGCAGGAATTAAAAACCTTTGTCACAAGCGAGGGTGGTTTTAATTCTGCACTTGAGGAAACAAAACACAGCACAATTTCTGCCAAAGCAGAAGGAGCCCAGCCTCCTGACTCCCACCCTGCCTGCTCTTTGTGATGCTGCTATGGTTACCTCGGGAAGCAGAAAACAGCCCTCCTAACCTTGACATGGAACATCTCGCTGTGGTGGTGGAGTGGGTTCCTTTATTGACTCCAGCAACTTCTCTAACAACGTACGTCTGACTGTTTTCGCCTAATACTGGCTCCTAATCCTTCTAGCCATGATGACTAATTTGTTTCTGATTGAAATTTTACGAATGCTTTCTCCCTAATGAAAGATCGCCATCTGTTTAGTCAAGGTTCTTTTTCCCTTAGACTATGCCCGTATGTCAGAGATAAGTTATTTCCTCTTGTTGTTGATTTGGGCAGCTGAAACCCAGCAGCCAATTGAAAGGAGATCGTCTATAAGTAGATCTAGTTGGAAAACTAGATCTTTTTTTTCTTCTCTAAAATGCCTCTTACATTTTCTTTCCAGCTGAAATCCCCCAGGATATGTTGCAAAGCAAACTGAAACAAATATTTGCATTTTATTTTGAAGTGCAATTTCTACAGAAAACAAAAGGGAATTTTTGTTCAGAGTGGAGTTGCCGCGTTTCCGCAGTGTGCCGAGGGATGGGGAGGCATCGGGGGGCAGGTCTGGAGCAGGGACAGAGCCCTCCAGCCCACAAACCACAGGGGATGTGGTTCCCCCTTATCTGTGTGCTACTGTGCTCCAGAGACTCCAAATTTCAGAGCAGTCAGAGGAACCATATGGATTTTAGAGCCACTACTCAGTAGCCTTTTAAGCAGAAAGGGATTTTCAATACTGAGCTGTAATGAGAATCCTGAATAGGCATGAACTCTCCTTAAAATAGGTCCTGTGGCGCTAGCAGAGTGGGAGAATATTACTATGTGGTTTGCTGTTATTCAATTACTTTTAAGCACCTTTTGTCAGGTTTGTAATAAGAACAGATAAGGCAAGTAGCTATGAGGCATACTTGTGTGCTGTAAATACCAGAGATCATTAAATGTCACCGGGAAAGTTCCTGTTGTTCCACTGACAGTCCCCAGGGATGGATCTGTTCCACTGACAGTCCATAGGGATGGATCTGTTCCACTGACAGT
>JAHREE010000429.1:7587955-7618972 GCA_033628505.1 Tringa tobata
CGCCAAACCTCTTGACATCATGAGATTTTAAATAGTTTTTTATAGCCACAATTTTGAGTAGCTTTATATGTATATACGTGTGGGGCCCTGTCCTCCAACATTCTGGTTTACCTTTGTGCCTCGTGTAACACGGTGGCTCCTCAGTGTTACTTCCTTTTCCTAAAAGTATTGGCAGTGGAGATTCTCTGGGAGTCGTAAGCAAGCGAGAAAACCAGGAAAACTGTGAAACAGTCCCCGTAAGGCAGGAATTAAAAACCTTTGTCACAAGCGAGGGTGGTTTTAATTCTGCACTTGAGGAAACAAAACACAGCACAATTTCTGCCAAAGCAGAAGGAGCCCAGCCTCCTGACTCCCACCCTGCCTGCTCTTTGTGATGCTGCTATGGTTACCTCGGGAAGCAGAAAACAGCCCTCCTAACCTTGACATGGAACATCTCGCTGTGGTGGTGGAGTGGGTTCCTTTATTGACTCCAGCAACTTCTCTAACGACGTACGTCTGACTGTTTTCGCCTAATACTGGCTCCTAATCCTTCTAGCCATGATGACTAATTTGTTTCTGATTGAAATTTTACGAATGCTTTCTCCCTAATGAAAGATCGCCATCTGTTTAGTCAAGGTTCTTTTTCCCTTAGACTATGCCCGTATGTCAGAGATAAGTTATTTCCTCTTGTTCTTGATTTGGGCAGCTGAAACCCAGCAGCTAATTGAAAGGAGATCGTCTATAAGTAGATCTAGTTGGAAAACTAGATCTTTTTTTTCTTCTCTAAAATGCCTCTTACATTTTCTTTCCAGCTGAAATCCCCCAGGATATGTTGCAAAGCAAACTGAAACAAATATTTGCATTTTATTTTGAAGTGCAATTTCTACAGAAAACAAAAGGGAATTTTTGTTCAGAGTGGGGTTGCCGGGTTCCCGCGGTGGGCGAGGGATGGGGAGGCATCGGGGGGCAGGTCTGGAGCAGGGACAGAGCCCTCCAGCCCACAAACCACAGGGGATGTGGTTCCCCCTTATCTGTGTGCTACTGTGCTCCAGAGACTCCAAATTTCAGAGCAGTCAGAGGAACCATATGGATTTTAGAGCCACTACTCAGTAGCCTTTTAAGCAGAAAGGGATTTTCAATACTGAGCTGTAATGAGAATCCTGAATAGGCATGAACTCTCCTTAAAATAGGTCCTGTGGCGCTAGCAGAGTGGGAGAATATTACTATGTGGTTTGCTGTTATTCAATTACTTTTAAGCACCTTTTGTCAGGTTTGTAATAAGAAGAGATAAGGCAAGTAGCTATGAGGCATACTTGTGTGCTGTAAATACCAGAGATCATTAAATGTCACCGGGAAAGTTCCTGTTGTTCCACTGACAGTCCCCAGGGATGGATCTGTTCCACTGACAGTCCATAGGGATGGATCTGTTCCACTGACAGTCCATAGGGATGGATCTGTTCCACTGACAGTCCATAGGGATGGATCTGTTCCACTGACAGTCCCCAGGGATGGATCTGTTCCACTGACAGTCCATAGGGATGGATCTGTTCTGCTGACAGTCCATAGGGATGGATCTGTTCCGCTGACAGTCCCCAGGGATGGATCTGTTCCACTGACAGTCCCCAGGGATGGATCTGTTCTGCTGACAGTCCATAGGGATGGATCTGTTCCACTGACAGTCCCCAGGGATGGATCTGTTCTGCTGACAGTCCATAGGGATGGATCTGTTCCGCTGACAGTCCCCAGGGATGGATCTGTTCCACTGACAGTCCCCAGGGATGGATCTGTTCCATCCACCCCACGCATCCAGCGTTGGGCTGGGTTTGTTAAAAAACCCCGTCCCTTCTCAGCCTCCGTGCTCAGCGAGGGGGGGCAGACACAGCCCCACGACTTCTCTCCGCTCCTCCCTCGTTTGGCTGTGATGTAAACAAGCGTAATGATGCCCCAGAATTGTCAAAGTATTTGTGACACAGTGGGACCCTCCCGGGGAAGGAAAAGGCTGTTCTGGTGTTCCCATCCCCAGTGCCCGGGCTGTGCTGGCGAGGTGCACACCAGCATCTTAGCACTGGTGAGTTAGGCTCAGATAAACGAGCAGCAAAAAGAATATAAAAGAGGGATTTTTCTTCCTGTTTGCTGTGTTCAGCCCTGTCCTGGGCAGGGTTATTCAAATGCTGGGGGATGGCTCTGGGGGCTGGTGGTGCCATCTTATCCCTGTGCCTGTGCCATCCCTCCCGTGGGCTGACACCAACCAACTTCTGGCTGGGGGAGACGTTATCACCAACACAAACGTTTGCATTTGTTACTGAAATTGAGGCATTTGCAGTCAAACAACTTGACTGAAGATGTGGGAAATGATTGTTAGTTTTCCAAAGTCACTCACACCTAATGGTTCTGTAAAAGGTACCAAAAGAGTTGGGTTTTGACTCAGTTTTTATATCAGTTTGACTGTAGACACTGTGTTGTATGTCAGAGGCAGGAAAGGAGGGCTGAGAAGAAAGTGCAAAGATGACTTGCCCAAATGAGACTTGCTAAAACAAATTTCAAACAGACTCTGCGCACATAGAAGCATCAGTATTTGTCCTGCCACCAATAATAAACACCAAAGTTTATCTTGGTTATGCGTTTGGTTGGTTTTATGGTTCCCATAATGTAATTATCTGTGCCTCATAATCTTCGGTGTTTCCCCCTGTGACACTTGTCTGAAGGAAAGAAGTAATTGCATTGATTTTGTATTTTTTTTTGGCATGTAGATGCACTGTTGCACAAGGAGGGGTTATGTGATTTGCATGAAGTTATTCGGGATATTTCTTATAAAAGCAATAGCTGATGCTGGCTTTCTCACCCTGCAGATAAAGACTAATCATGAATTCATTAGTGACAGATGAAATTAAACTACTACTTTTATATATTTTTTTTCAAAGGCTTGATCAAATATTTGTCTTTTAAATACAAAGCCCATATGGAGTAAAATGTTTATCTGAGGGAAGTATTTCCTACTAGCAATATTACTAGGGCAGCGTCACTATTGAGATACTCTTAATTCTACAAAGCTTGAAGAATCTTGGTTAAAAACAAGCAAATGCAGAAGGTGACCAGTGAAAAGTCAAGGCTGGAGTCAAGGACCGGGGGTCCTGCCATATGCTGTAGGTCTTGTTCCACATCTGCACCCCGCTGAGCACTGCAGCTCTCATAGCAATTAAGGCACGTCTAATTCTTCTCCTTTCCACACAGTGCTTGGCAGAGAGATGGTTCCAGTTAGCCTGACTGTTTAGCTTTGGATTTTGTTGGCTACCTCACTGTGATATCCCTTCTGGACTTTAATTTTCTGACGATAGCACACTGCCTGAGCCGGACTCCCCGAGGTCGCGGGGCCCAGCGGGACTCTGGGTGCCATCCACGCTCCGATGGCAACGGCTCCGCTCAAACCAGGGCGGTACAGACAGAGCTTTAACTCCTGGTTCCATCCAATTCGGGTTTTATACCCATGTCTGCGTGTCCAGAAAAGCACCTTAGACCCGCTCTGCTGCTTGACAGCTTCTTATATCCTTCTCCATCACAAAACTTTCCTACAGAACCAGGGGTCTGTCCGTTTACAGGCTGACCTGCCCCCTTAGCCCCAGCCCTGGCAAAAGCCTCTGAGGCTTCGTTCTGACCATTCGTGTTTCCTGCCTTGCTCCCAGGAGCCTCACTCCCTGCCCAGGGTCGGGGAGTTCTCAGTGAGGCATTAGGGAAGGTTTACAGCCACAGCTGGGAGCTTTGCTCCCCTTCCCGAGCGTTAGCCCGGTCCCTCCGTGCGTGTCCCGCTGCCAGTCCCACCACGGAAAGAAATGGCCAAGCCCACCCTGCGTGCATACTCCTGGGAAGCTATCCAGATTTAAAATCCGGACCTCAAAAATAAAATAGTTACTGGCCTTTTAGCTCATTTATAATTAAAACCCGTTCAAATGTTGTGCACATAAATAATAGATAGCTGTTTTCACAGATCAATCCCTTCTCCTGCTTCATAAGAAACATTTTTAAGTAAAATTACTGTGCCTTTAAGTTTAATAGGAAAATTTGATGTGTTAGCAACTATGGGTTGATCTCTGTACATTTTTCAATTGTAAATTGCGCTTTAAAAATGCAAACAATTATTAATATTGATTTGGACTAAAACAATATTGAATTTCAATATATTTCTGGCTCTTTTATGAATTACCCTGCACTGCCAGTGTGATTATGATGAAGGAGTATTTGCACGCTCAATTTCTTTTCAGCAAGAAACCTCGAAGAGCGCTAGTTGTGTTCAGGCTGATAATGATAAACCCATGCATTCAAGGAAAATAAGACTACCTTAAAAATCTCAACTGAAGCGCAGTAAATTAATATTTCATCCTATACGTGCAGTTCTCGTATCACGCCAGCTGAACTTTTGTTATTAGCAAATATTTAGAATTTAGTTGGAGCACAGCTCGCTGCCTGCGCCCTCTGTTGCGGTTGTGCATCGCACGCGGTCACGAGACGATGTCAATCCATCTCTGCAATTTCCTGTGACTGAGCAAGGACCAATGTATTCCCGTCCCAGAATGCTGTAAGACGCTAATTTATCTAAGTGCCATTAAAACCATGTTTTTATGCTGCGGCCGGGACAAACATTTCATAGCTCTGTTGGTAGAGGGTTTTGAGCGTTTCTTCCCATCTCAACTCTAATCTCGAGGCCTGTTTGCTAATTGCCTACTCAGATGCACCAGCACCTCCCCAGAGACCTCATCTTGGGGACAGCCCTCCCCGAGCAACGCGGTGGCCGTGGCCGTTAGGGTCTCTCCCGCCGAGTGTCCCCATCAGGACCCGCAGGAGAAGGTGGCGAGGGGTTCCTGGGGAAAATTGTCTGGAAAACAGAAACCCTTTCCCCTGGGGAACGAGGTGTATTGAATCAGGACAAAAGGTCAAAAGGGAGAACTTTGTAGAAATGGATTTTCAGAAAAATGTAATCACTGTGCTTGGCAGCTGTGCAGAGAGCTTGAGAACTGCCGAGGGTTTCCTTGGGGTGCAGAGGGCTCCAGCTCCCCGCTCCGTCCTCTCCCTCGGCTGGCACTGCTGACCTCCAGCAGCCTTTCTGGAGAGCTGCTGTGAAACCCACCCCGTGCTGAAGGTGGGACTGAGGAGCGTGGAGCAGGCAGCAGCCGGGAGAGCCTTCACTTTGATTCTCCCAGGGAAAAAATGTATTTTTCCAAACTTTTCTTTTCCACATAGAAAACTTCGGTTCTGTGAAAAGGGCAGTTTCTTACTTAAAATCCTGCTGCGGGAGAATTCCCCAGCCAGGTCTTTTTCTGGAGCTTACTCCCACGTAAACTGAAAATAACCCAAACTTGGTGACTTTCCAGACGTGTTACAAAAGCTAATGTTTTGCAAGAGTCCCTGGAGGCGGCCAAGTTGTGCTACTGATATTAAGAAAGGGGTAGTAGCCAGGACCGGTGCGAGCGCTGCTGGCCCTTCATTCAACCATAGGGAATGAATGATTAATAATATTAAGGCACTTAACCTTGAATAGTGTTGCAATTATTTTGATTACGAAATAAAATCCAGAAAACGTTTATGACATTTACTATTTTTAAACCTCATTATTTTGGAGAGCGTCATTCAAGAATTCTGAGCACTTGAAATCAGTGAAACAGAAAAATGAGACGATGGGGGATTTTTCTTTACCCCAGAGAGGTGCTCGCTGGTGGGATTTCACCCTTCTGGGGGGCAGTTGGAGGGGGGTAACAGCAAGTGCCCTCCTGTTCCTTATGTCACAGCTAATCTTGTTTCGCCGTTTTACGCTCAGATGCCCACAAATGTATAGTCACCTCTCTCTCATTTCACATTGTAAGAGCGTTGTGGTTTTGATTAGAGCAAGTCAATTTTCTTTGCCAAAATGGCTTTTTAACAAAATGATACCTTTCAGAAAATGTATTCTTTGGTCATAGTTTTGTGATCTAAGAGGTGCTTTCCTTGACAAAGTTAAGTTCTGGGTCCTGTATTGCCAAAAAGAATACTGTGAATATTGCTGTAATTTTATAGCACATACATGTTGCATGATATACAGTATAGCGATACAAAACACTCTTAAGGACTCCACCCCCCAGGAAAAATCCTGGAGCTGCACGGGTTTGATGTGGTAAATGCAAGCCATAAATCTTCTCAGCAGAGGGAAGTCCAGGTCTAAGAAGGAAGGATATTCTTCCCGTGAATTTTTCCTTGGGTTGATCCAGACCCTGCCCGCTCTCTGCCCACTCTTTAGGATAGACAGCAGATGCTGTGCCTTCCGGGACGGTGAAAGGAATTCCTTAGGAAATGTTCCTTTTACAAGGGACTCCTTTCATCACCCTGATTTTTGGTAATGAATTTTAGCATTCTTGGTGCCTCCCAGGGGAGGCTTCCTGACACCCTGGGCTGGTACCAGAAAGCAGGTCCTGGTTCCTTAGCACCTTCCTTTCCAGCCCGATGCCTCTACTCATCCAACCAAGAGGGAAGTATCTGGAGCTTGCAATCTACCTGTTAGTAATCACTGTAGGTTCTGCTGCCTCATCAGACGACAGCTCATGCTTGTGTGACTCCAATAGAGGAAAAACAGCGTAGGATTTGAGGAAAATATATATTTTTAAAAAAAAAAAAAAAGTCAAATCAGGCTGCGCATTTTTTTCTATCCTCCTTGCAATTAGCAGTGTGTGGGCTGACGACTCGCCGCAAGCTGTGGGTAGAAGGGGAACTCAGCCGTGCGGCTCCGGGTGTCCCACCTCGCTGGGGACGTCTGATGGAGCAAACCGGAGAAGCCATCAGAGGAACTCCTGTGGCTCCAGCCAGCAGCGTTCCAGCCCTGTGGCTCTCTCAGGGCTGACAGTCACTGGAGTTTATGAGTGTTCACCACGGGGAAGATGGCAGCTCCGCCGCGCTCTGACTCGCTGGCTGTGCCCAGGAGAGGCTGGACCCCAGGGTTAGATCCCCCGAAGACGCAGGTGTAACAGCGGGGTTAATGTACCATTTTAGGCTTCATTCTGGACTTTCCCAGCTCACAGCCAGCCCCCTCCAGTACTTTTTTTTTTTTCTAAATAGTTAATGTTTTGTATTATTTACTTTTACAGATGAATTTTGCCTCCCTTTTCAGTAGCATCATGACTGTGTTATTCAATGTTGCATTGCAACACAGGGAGGAACTCAGACCTCCTCAAACCATTAGCTCTGGCTTTGCCACGCTTCCAGCACACGCTACGTGAAGAAAGCACTAAAGAGCTTCTTTCCCACATAAGTACACTGTAAGTGCAACATCGTAATTGTGTGCAAAATATTATTAGAGATCAGTAAAACAGAACAAATTGAGAGCATCAGGACTAACGTAAGTAAATTGTGCATCTGATGGCTAATGGTTGTGATGTATTTGTGTTTTAGAGACCTACTGAAACATAAAAAAGAAGCTATTTTGGCTCAAACCATTAACGGTAGCTTCTTTGCTGCCCCCGTTTATCCTTTTCTCCTCCTTGCCTCACCCTTTTTTCCCTATTCTGCCTATGTGTAACGAGCAACTTCCTGGTAAAGTGTTTTAACGTCCAAGACAATAAAGTAATAACCCCGGGGACTCGGGGGACAGCAGGCAAACAGGAACCGCAGGCAGAGCACGGCGCAGGAATTCTCAGGCTGAGTGTGCATGGGCTATTTCCAAACTCCTCTGAAAAGTAGCTGAGAAAAGCAGCCTTATTGTCAGAGACTGCTTCATCTGCAGAGGGATCCAGGCGCTCTTAAGACAAAATTAGGAGCCTGTCAGTGAGGAAAATGAAGAAGGCCCCAAAGTGATACTCTGTCTGGGGGGTGAAATGGTTGAGCCGTGTCAGCAGCATCCCCTGACCCTCACTCCCAGTTTGGCTCTTCCCAGTTTGGCTTACTGGTCTTACCGGAGAAGAAACAGTCAAGATGGCAAAGGAGACGGTGCAGCAGAGGGTGGCTGGGTGTAAGTGGAGCTGCCCCAGAGTAACCTCGCAGAGCATCTCCCAGACGAGAGAGGAAAAGAACTGGGTTGTTTTTCTCCTCCCTTGTGCTCCTGCCTGTGGATTTGATGCCCTTCCACACGTTATGACTAATGCATAAAGCGTTCTTCCTCTCCAGACACTCAACTTTTCACCAGCTTGAGATTTAAAAAAAACAAACCCAAGCGAAAAGCCATGAATCTGTCTTTGGCTGTAGGTCTCCAGGCGTGTAACCTTTACTGTATATGCCACGCCGGCATCCGCCGTCTCCTCTGCNGAGAAACTTATCCTCCTGCTTCCTTTCATTAATGTCGAATACAGGAGTGAGAAGTGCTGTATAGGCACGCTCTTTTTAACTTGGTGATGCCATATGCAAGTAATTAAACAAGGCACAGAAGCAATGGTTAAAAATTCTGCAAAACTTCCTCATTAAGCTAAGCAATTATCTGCAAGAAGAGAGACATCTGAACCCTCTCCCTCCACACCCAGGGTAAAAATCTCCACGTTTTGCACGCGTTTAATTTTTGCCCAGGAGGAGAAAATTCCCGCTTAATTACTGTCAAGGACGAGGTGGGTGCATGGATGGTGATGTTGAGTTTCTCTCCCTCGGTGGGCGGCTGTGGCTTCGCATGTGACCTGTGTGGATGCCGAGGCAAGGTCACAGCCCCACGCAAAACCAGTGGAAAGGGGAACTGAGTTCCAGCTGTGCCTCGTGCTTCCCTGCAAAAGGCGATTCGCGGAACTCCGGGGCCAGGGTCTGCTGTCTGGGGGCGGCACAGCCCAAGCCGTGAGGACATCTGCCCACCCCCTCCTGCCTGCGGTGCACTGGAGATAACGGCTCGGAGCTGGGCAGGGAACTGAAGAACCTGCTTCAGCTGAGAAACAGCCCATCAAGAAAGAACAGCTCCGAAAGAAAGTCGCATACGTGGAGATAAATACATTTTCAGAACACCAACTCAGATTAAACCCCTCCGTGTCCTGCTCTTGCAGTAACAGTCCATCCCTTTAGCCACCCGCGCCCTCCCTGGCCCTGCCATAGCTGAGGTTTCCACACTCCATAGTTGTGCAAACAACGTTGCTGCTCCCATTTTACAAATGAGAAGCTGAGGCAGAGAAACGTGAAGAACTTGCCTAGAAAAAGTGGGAAATCTGTGGAGAAGAAGAGGCTGGGTCTGGACTTCCCACAGTTCAGGTTAATATTCCAGCTACTGAATCCTCCCCCTTTGCCTTAGTTACTGGAGAATAGTGAAAAAGGTAAAATGTTTATTTTTTATATAAGAGGAAATTGCATATGCAAATCTGAAAACGGGAATAGATTTTTTTAAACTTACAACCAGAAGGTGCGTAAAGCTGCCAAGAACTTCAGTTAAGCAACTGTTCTGCACTAGCTGGGATGTAGGTTAGTGGTTTCAGCAAAGACACAGATAATTAGCTGAAACTCCTTTTGTTCTAGCTGGCGACGTAAAAGCAATGAGAGAGGGGGGAAAAAAATCAGTGGGGACAGCGTGGCATCTCACAGGGTTTCCAGTGCGACTACTCGGGATGGCATTCACCAGCTTTCCCAGTGCTAATGAAGGGATGTCAGATGGGCAACACCAAAACCCAGTGGATTTGCTGAAAAGGAACACCATGGAGAGAGGGAGCAGCCCCAGTCCCCTTTTCCAGGCCCCCGTGAAGGGTTGTGCAGGGAAGGATGCATCCGTGGGGCCTGGGTTTCTCTGTCGGTGGGGGCAGAGCTGGTGGCCGAGAGGTGGGCAAGCGGGGGGGTGCTGGGGAGCTGCCAGGCTCTGGCACAGAAGAGCAGTTTGCCTGTAGGGAAGGGAGTCTAAGCCAGACAAGCGCGATATATAGCCCTATGTTATTATTATATATTATGTGCAATATATGGCACGTAATAATTCTGTATGATGTGCAATACGCCTCGAGGATATCCCTGCCGTCCCCCTGGAGTGTCCCCGCGGGGCTGGATGTGCCCACAGAGGGGCTCTCCTCAGGGAGGACTGTCAGGTGAAGCTCCTCTTTCCCTCGCTCCCTCCAACAGCTGGTACCAGATCACTAAAGCACTGTATTAATTCATTGCAATAGTGGATCCCGTGGTAGTGAGACACACATCAATGGGGTGTCTCCCAGAAAGCGGGAGGTACCTTCACCCGGCTTCTCCCGTGCTCACCTTGCGTCACATTATGTAAAGTTGTCAGTAGTTTTCCTTATTGCGATGGCAAAGCCAAAACCTCTACTGGCATAACGAGAAGTTCTAGAGCAGACCGAGCCATGAGTGCGTTCCCCTGTCACAGGGAGGTGCTGGTGAACGTTCTGAGGTGAGTCCCTGGTAGGTGTTTGTGAGGAACGGGGTCAGCGCTGCAGGAAAAACCCAGTTCTGAGGATTCCGGAGCGGGCTGGGAGGCAGATGTAAAGTGTGTTCAACAGGCAGCAGCGACAATCAGAAAACCACCCCTGGCAAAAGAACTCGCTGAGGTGTCTGTTGCTGCAGCCTGGTTTGCCAAAGAAGTTGTCTGTAAACTCTGGCATCATTAAAATTCTCCACGGTGATAACAGCGCTTTCCCTGGAACATTTGTTGAAGCTTGCAAATGGAATTATCTGCTATCACTGCTCTTTTGAGCAGTGTAAATCTTCAACAACAGTCCTAAATAAACCTGTGATATACAGTGCATGGAACACCTATTTTTATAAATATCTCTGCAGAGGAATGCTAGAGGTAAGAAGAATAAATTACAAGCAAGAAAATGGCATTTTAAAATGTGCTCTAACCCTGTCTGCTCCCGCTCTCTCTTGGCACTGCTCTGCGTTAACTTAGCTCCAGCCCCTGGAAAGGCAAAGGTCACGGCTTTTATTTACATAACACAAAGTTTCTAAATAACAAGCATTAAAGAAGTGAAGGTTTGCAGGGGGAAGGAAAAAAAAACCCAAAAAGTATGAGCAAGAAATACTAGTTTAGCCTCTGTGGCCAGAGAGACATCAGCATTGGGAATAACATGCCATTTTAAGAGAGATACACAAACACCATCACCTGAATATAGTACAGACACCAGGCTCCCTGCTGGGGAAATCCTCTCTCCTTTCCATGAAGGGACCCAATTACTCTCTGTGGCCTCGGGAGGGCTCGGTGCTGGGCACCTCGCCACACACAGGACCGCTGCCCTTCTGCTCTGGAAAGGACCACAAAGCTCTGCCACATCCCCTGCTCCAGCAGTGCCTACAGGGAACCAGTGCTGCTCCCCGTTTCACCCCAGCCCTTCTCAGTCTCATCTGGGTGAGTTTTAGGGCGACAGAATCCCAGTCAGGAAAAGAAAAACCCCTATAAAGTTGGTGTGGGATAATGGTGGTCCAGACGTCTTATTGTAGAGCAGGTAACAAATACAATCGGTCTTGTCCAGAAGGAACAGCTGCATCTCCAAAGGAGAGTCATAACTGTGACCCGGTAGAGGGGTCATGCTGCTGCTGTGCCGAGTTACCCAGTACAGCTTGTTATGCCATCCTATTGTGCCTTTAAATAAGGCAGAGCAGGTATGACGGGTCCAGACACGTGCCACGGAGCTTGTATCACTTCCCACCTCTCTGGAAGATGACTTTTGTCACCCTGGCAGTACAACCCCCGTGCAGCCGCCGTGACTGCTGGACGTGCCGCTGCCAGGGGAGAGCACACAGCTTTCCAGGCACTGGCCACGGTGAAGGATGACTGGGAAGGAATATAGAATTCATTTTCAGGATCACCTTCCACTCACAGCAAACGAGGAGTACCTATGGATGTTTTCATTTTTCACACTCTGCTGCTGCCCCGTGTGGCCCGGGCTTTGTGACTCGTGTCACCTCACACTCGGCTGGTATTCATTACACCAGAGCCAGGGCAAGGAACGTCTAAAGGCCTTAAGGAAAGCATATTTGGTTTCTCATGCTCGAGAGAAACTTTGGGAAAAATCCCAAGCATGGAAAGAAAACGGGATAAGAATTTTTGACTTTCAATGAGCCATATCTGCACGCACACGTTTCCTGTGTTACTGCATTTTAGAAGGACTTCTGAAACCCCTGGGACGTGACCAACCCCCACCGCTTCCAGCGATGGAGCAGAGCTCTTCTCCTCGTTGGGAACCCAGGGCTATGGCAGTAACACCGCCGTGGTACGCCCAGTTCAGTTACCCTGCCCAGAGGCAGGGCCCCAGCTCCTGCGGGCACCGGGAGAAAGGCTGCTGCGACACAACAGCTGAAGCAGATTCTGCTCCCCTCCATCCTCACAAGCCCCAGCTGGGAGGGATCACCCTCATCAAGAGCTTTCAAAGACCTTGCAGGTCCCTCCCCTGTCCTTGCTGAGGGTGTTGGGCAGAGGGAGCAGCCCTGAGAGGGGACGTGGCTGGTGTGGGACTGGCACTGCAAAGGGCCACCCCGTCCCCGAGGGGATGAGGGGGGCCGGGGGGGCTGCTGGGTGAGGCTGTTGGAGAAGAGGCCGGTGGAGAGCACGTTAAGGGCAAAAACGTGGAAGGAGAAGGCTGAGATTGCCAAAGGGCAGCTGAGCCTTGGTGGGGGAATAGTGCCTGGAGAGTAAAGGTGGTGAGGGAGGAGACCAGTGGGACCCCCGAAAGAGAAGAGACTCCAGTGGGGTGAAGACAAAGGCAGAGGAAGCTGTGGATTTTGTACCCGGATCGTGTCTCGCTCAGGTAAATCCCATTCTGCCTCTTTTTTACCTCTCTCTGGTGCGTAGTGAGCGGTGTGGCAGTCTCTGCTCCCCTGTGGTGCCTCCCTGGGAGGGAGGATTTGGTCTCTGCCAGCAGGCACGCTGCCCTCTCCGGCTTGGGAAGTGTTTTGGAGCCTTTTTGGGTTGAAAGGTGGCAACACTGATGTATTACCCTCTGCTAAAAGGATACACCTGAGAAGGGATCGATAGCGCGGCCTCGGCACATCGCTCCTCAGGCAGGAGGCTCCTGGAGCCTGCCCAGTGCTTGTAAAGCAGGTGTAAATGAATGAGCGTATTCATTATTAATAAAGACACAAACATATGAAAACCTTTTAACTGAGTACTAGAAAGAGGAACTAAGCCTACTACCAGAACAAAGTCTAAGGATTCTCGGCAGCGAAATGCAGTATAAAATTGTGGCTGAAAGGAACAGGTGTTTAAAATGAATGTGTTTGGTGCACTGGGCTAAAAGATAACTCAAACACATAGAGAAGATGTATAGACTGGCTTTCAATAGCACAACCCCCTGAAATACCTGTACAAGTAACCTTGTTGTGGATCAGCAAGGCTTATTCTATTTATGAAATCAATAAGTGTAAAGCCCGTAGACCATTTCAGCTATCAGCCTTTTCCAAATGCATATCCCGAGCATTTCTAATCACAGCCATCTGATTTCCATTATTTTGACCTCCTTCTTCTTTGGCCAGATCAATATGGGCTGATGTAATAATTTATCAACATATGCTGGGAAAATTATTGATTCTACTTGTACACATAAGCTGGGAGAAAAATATGTCAGGCTCTGCCTTTAGTCTAACTGCCTTTCTGGATTTAAATTAAGCTGCATTCGGCGTTTGTATGAAGGATATTAGCGCGGTATGTAAAACAAATCACTGCAGCTGAAATGGATGCTTTACTCGCCCCAGTTCCCCTGATACTTTTATGGCACCCGTCACTGCAATATCTGTTTTTCATACTCTAATTGCTTTGTGAAATCTCTCTCTGCCTCCCCCACCCCCCAGCATCGGCACGGCATTCTGCGGCGTGGGCTGGCACCTCTCCTCCCGCCTCGTGGGGAGGACGAACTTAAGGCCAACTGGAGGCTTTTATTTAGTTGAGAGATGTAGGACACAGGTAGAAAGCTTTCACCTAAATCCTGGGCGTTCGCAGAAGGATCTAAAGTTTATGTGTGTAATGGGGGGTGGGGTAGGACGAATATTGGGCCGTGATATGTTTGTAGGTGTGGGGTTTATTGGTGAAGTGGTGTCTGAAAGAAGGCAGTGAAGAAAAGCTGTTACAATACGCAGTATTTTCTAACAGTACAGGGCCTGAGAATTATCAATCGCAGTCCATCTACAAAAATCAAACATGTGGCAATCTGGCTAATTTTATTTCTTAACAGCTCCGTAATAATACACCTTGGGGGGAGGAAAATCAAAACACTATAACAGTGTGCTGAGTCATGAAGTGGAAGGAACCACGGGAACCATCCCTTCCTCCAGCAGCTATCATCTGTCATCAAATTACTCACCCAATGCCTATGTTCTAATAGCCGACCGTAGTTTCTTTTTCCTAGCCTTTTGTTTCAGATGAAGCGACTTAAAAATTGCAAATGTTTCTCCCCTTAGACGCGAGAGCATAAATCACGAGTAATACTGAGCTCTCTGCCTCATATTGATTCTTTCGTGAACTAAGCCAGATGGGTTCAGATATGAGCATGATCTAATATTCCCCTTAGCTTGATTTATAGATTTCTTTGTGCATTACCTGACCATAAATGAGTCTTGCATTATTTCTTGTGTGCCTGTCAAATTAAAGAAAAATATTCTCGTTGACCTTTAAACCTGGGAGAAAAAAAATGAGTCAGAGACATTTTACTGCATGTATTACAGTGATCTTAGTGCTTACATGCCAATTAAGAGTGTGTGATTATGAAAGAGGTCTAGTAATTTGTGTTGCGTGTAATGATTTCATTTTCCTGTAAAGCACACAGCAGCTACACAGACAGTAGCATAAGCTACATCACAAATAACCCCGGAAGGGAGAAAAAGGGGAGAACAATTGGGCACAATTCAACCCCTAATTTACAAAAATGAGCATTGATTGCAAAAACTGAATTTATTTTTTTTTTCTGGAAGAAAACAGTGTTCTGTAAAATGTGGACGCAGCAAGCAGAACTGCAGAAGCGAGTGCCACGTCAGGTGTTAGTGCCATTAAAGGGGACGAGCATCACGAGGCGCTTGCTGACCCCAGAGACCTCTTCTGTCATCAAAATGAGTTTAATATGTATGAAAAATAATGAGCAATGTCTCATGAACCTGTCATTAGGGCACAACCCTGGGCTCAGGACTTGGAACCAAACTGTTTTGTCTGGGCAAAAAGCTCGTGCTTAAACTGAAGGGAATGACCTCAACCTTCCAGCGCCGCCTCCTGCAGTTTTCAAGAGTGTTCCTATAGCCTAATGAGCCTATTATCTCCTCTCTAATTATTTGTAATTAATGCTCAGAGCTATCAAATCTAGGCATTAAAAAAGAAAATATTTCCATCTTTGCCATTGCTTGGTTTTTTGCCCAGGTGAAGCATGGTAAACACGCTCTGAAACTGCTCAGCAGACCAAATCCCCGTCGTATTTCTGTTCAGGTTGTATCTCTATTCTGTATCTGTATCAGGAGATGACATTTTCAGTAAGGACAAGATTTTAGCTCTGCCTTCTAAGAAAGCACTCTTTTAATGAGACTTTCCACGCTGTGTGGGGATGCCACAAAACCTGGCTGGTAGCCCTGGCTCTAGGAAGAGGCAGACCTGTGTGTGTCCTCAGATCTCTGTCCCAGATACCCCCCCCCCCCATGCATCTGTATCACCAGAAAAATCCCTTTTAAGATTTTTCTCTGACTCAGGTATGTTTAGACTAGCAAACCTGTTCCTACCATAGAAAACAGGGGTTCAGGAATAGTAATGTTGCTTTCTGGCCTCTTGTGAAGGTCACTGAACTATCGAGTACTCTGTTGCCTTGCCTGCGGTCTTCGTTATTTTACTCCTAAATGGCTCTGCTGTGGGGAAAAAAAAGCTTTTCTTACTGCTTCCAGTTGGCCAAAGGCTGAAGTGTAGCCAGTGTTTTACATCTGTCCAGGGATGCACCTAAACAGTATATCTGCTTTTGGGGGCGAGTATGTTCATGAGACAGGGTCATAAGGATAGATTTTCTTTGGTTTGGATGCTTTATTTTAATTCCAGTGGTTGATCACATTTGTTTATTTTTATTACAGTAAGCTTCTAGTCCCTGAGAATGGGATCTGTGGTGCTAAAGACACTTTTATTATATATGAGTCTTCGAGTTATAGTCTTTGCCCTGAGGAGCTCACAATAAAAATAAGCAGACAGATAGAGAGATAAAAGACATGATTCAGCATCAGATGTAATTTGCTGTTTGAAGCTGATCCAATTGTATTCGAAGGATTTATTTTACAGATGAAGAAACTTAGGGGCAATGAAATGCAATGACTTGCAGAAAATGCCACAGAAGTCTATGGAAAAGTAGGAGCTAAAGCTCTGATTGCCCCGCAGCTCCCAGGGCAGCCCTTCCCATCGGGGCAGGGGGAGCCGTTTGTGTGTTACTGTAGTGAACACAACTACACGTGCTGTACATCCCCTGCTGCAGACAGTACACGGCCCCACGCAGTTATGCCACGTGGCAAATGGCTTTTATCCCTCTGCTGTGCATGAGCCTGGCACTATCTCCTGTTTCTTCTGTGAGTAGTTCTTATTCAGAGATACTCTTTTGACTTCCAGCACGAATGGTGCTCTGAAGAGGTATGTTTACTGCATAAAGACACAGAAAAGACGCCTAAATTCCCTATTCTGGTCAGTATATTTATATGAAAAGTATTGTGGCAATAAATCAAAACGCAGTGATTGCCATTCCCCTTCCCACGGTGATTTATAATTGTGCATTTACATCTGGCTAAAAGGCACTGTTCAGGCTGGCTGGCGTGGTAATAACCTCCTCTGCTTCCTTTGGTATGGCAGTGGAGACTGAGAGCCCCTTCAGCTTAAACAATTCGATGAACACATAAAATGAGAGTTAAAACCTTCTGCAAAATACAAAAATAATAAAGTACGATCAGCGAAACCCTAAATCATAATGACAGTGTTATCCAGTGTCAGCTAGAGACACTCACTGACTACAGTGGAGCTTTAGGTGAAGCATTTCTCTGTCTGATAAACAGAAAAAAAGAATGAGGTAGGGAAATAAAATTCAAGGATTTCTTAATAGAATTGAGGGGCTAAGAGCAGAAGAAAACTATTCACCCTCTGGTACTGTGGAGTTCTACATCGCAGAAAAAAAATAGGATTCTGTAGGATTGAGATGTCTTGTTTCCTGTAACAGCATTTCTCAGTCTGGGCAGTATAAACATCTGCGAGTCACCTTCACATCTATAAACTATAAACATAATTATCTTTGGTTCCCTCTGTTAAACCTGCTCGGGTTTTTTTCCCTCCAGTTGCCTGGAGAAGCAAACAGCAGGCTGAGGGCTGGCAGCTCGCTGGTGGTAGGAGCTGAGTGATGGCATTCTCGTTGGAAAAGTGAAATAACAGGCTGACCCGTTGAGACCTTTACCACATAATGACTGGGACGTTAATAACAGGCTGTTTGGTGGAGGAGTTTTCTGCTGGCATCAGCTCGGCTTCTTCCTGTCCTGAGCTGGCTGATGGGCAGCCTGTGGACGTGCCTCAGGCTTCCAGGGATGGGAAAAGCCCTGACCTCTGAACTCTCCTCTCCCCACTTTAGCCTTTCTAGAGCTGTATGGACAGTGCACGAGCCCTAGGAATTCATGTCTTGGAAAGACTGAAGATAAGGAAAGCCAAAATTTGCCTCTTAAGTTCACACAGAAACTGCTGAGCCATCCAAGCCCAGCACCTTTGCAACCCGTGATACCCTTCAGGGGGAACGTGCTCTACAGATCACCTCTGCTCAGCAGAGAAATGCTGCTGTGCTGCTGGATACGTTGTGCCCCTCAGAAGGCAGTGAGGAGATGAACTAAGCTGAGCTCTGTGGTAGTATCCATCACTACAGTCAAAGCATTAAATCCTTCTCCTTGTCCAGCGGTTTATTCCATAATAGAAACACAGATAGCAGCGACAGAGAAAATCACTTGGGTCATCCAGTTTATCCTCTGCTGGGAGAAAGATTGCTTCTTGCATTTGTTGTCTCTGCAGACGATACCTCACCCAAAATTACCACCTGACCTAAAGTCTGACACAGAAATGGAATATTGCTGAGATAAACCACGCGCAGGTGCCTGGTTTATGGCTTGTGTAGCTGCAGAGGATGAGATCAGGGTAGGGCTCAGGAGACGAAAAGGGGGGAAGAACTGTAAACCTTCCTCCTGCCCAGGGACAGCAACTCGGGGAAGGAAGGGCAGAAAATGGGGCATTGTGTGTCTGCTAACCTGTGGATACTGTTGGGAATCGCTGGAAAAGGCAGCAGTGGTCTGCAGGGGGATGCTAAAGGCCTCTCCTCCCCTAGTCCAGGGGATTCTCTGGGAAAGGACTAGGAGCCCTTCTCTTTCCCCATCTCTTTCCCCTGCAGGACTCAGGAAGGAAGTCACACTACGGTGCTGATCTCCCTTCTTCCCAAGGTTGCAAAGGGGTCGTGCCCCGCTGGGCTCTGTACAGCAGCTGGAAGGTGCAGTCGCTCCTCTCAGACGTGACTTCGTAAGGTCTGCCATGGGTTCTCCAGGGCTTCACCTGTGCTCTTACACCACACCTTACGACTTAACTGCCACTGGGTGTTTGCTTTCCTAACTAGTCAAGATGACTCTAGGGCCAGACCTAGGGCAAAGAGAGGGAAAAGCAGGGCTTTGCCATGCTTCCCCTGATCCCAGGCTGTGGGAGACTCATCACATACCCTGTCCCAGTCATTTCCAGTTCTTCAAACAATAAATTAAGAAAACAACCTATCCCGCGATTCCGTGGCAGAAGAGATGCTCTGCCCCACGCTCAGCCCTCGGCAGAGCATCTCGGGAGCAAGGTGAGTGATGAGCTCCTCCTTAGGGACTGGCAAATTTGTGTGGATCAATGATTATTAAAAAGAAAATGTCACTGAGGAGGAGAGTTCGGTGCAGTATCGTCCTGCAGCTGTCAATGCCTCTGCTGGGAAAATTAAAATAAAGTCTTCTTACAATGCATACTTCAAACATTTTGAGTTTATTAATTAACTAAAAGACAGAAGCAGCAGCCTATTTCCAGGGTGCGTTTTGGTGTCCATTAAAAACACTGTTTTAAACACTGGTTTAACTCCTGAGAGGCAGGAGATGATAATTTCTTGTCATTCTTGCTGAAGCTTGCTGGGATCTTTCATTCGCAAAATGTTTGTAAATTGAACTTTATGTTTGTTGCGTTTTTTTTTAAAATGAGTGTAGCAACTGACTAGACATGTTACAAATTACTCTAAACTTAAAAACACAGCCCAAATGTTTCATTTTGATGCTTGTAAGCAAAAAACAAACAAACAAATCTTTGTATTGGAAATTAGTTTTAACTTTGAAGATTCCTGTTTTGGTGATAAAAATGAACTGCTCACTTGTCTGTTGGACATGCCTGAAGCAAGGCTTCCCCCTGCTCTTTCTGGTTCAACCACTGAACAGAAAAATTAATTATTCCGACAGTTCAATTCTCTTTGCAGGATGGAGCCCTGCAGATGTTAGCAGTCCCCTCCTATTGCTGCATGAAGCCTGTCGAGGCTTCTGTAAAATCGGAAGTATTGCTAAGAATAAATATTTGTACTGTGTGAAGATAGGAGATCTTTTAGAAAGTTTTTAGGTATGAGAGCAGCCCTCATACACATTGCTACTATTACTCGTTGGAGGAGGTTTTTTCAATAAACCAGTGTAGAAAAAAGTATTAGTTGTTTTAGACGCCGTATTATTATTACAGGGTATTACTTCTCACGATCTTTCAGAACTGAGACCCTAATTCCAAATTGAGAAAAGCCCAGGACAAGAAGCAGCAGTTGTTTCAGACACTAAAGGACTAAGTAAAGCCAGTGGGAGGCACAGGGAGGAAGCGGAGAGGCGCTGGTCAGTGACAGAGTGCTCTGTCTAACGAGGGACATCGTTAGTGTCAGGCTCTGCACAGGCATCACCGGGAGCGGGAGACGGGCAGAAATCCAATCCTGGGCACATCCACAGAGCCCCACGTGCTGCCATCTAGGAAGCATTTTCCACCTTCCCATCACTTTGACTTTGTTAGAAATCTTACTATGACATAATTTTACAAATTTAGGTTCAAACTTCTCCCTTCATCCCAACCTTCCTGCTGCTCTGGGGGAGCTGTAATTCTTTCCCCGTGCAAAGGTCTCGCTCCCGGGCACGGTCTCCTTTTCCGTCACGTGACACAACCTTTTCCAGAGGCTTTTTGCGTTCGTCCTTTGTATTTTTGTTACAAACTTCAGGGAGAGCCACGAGCTGAGAAGAGGCAGCGGTGCCTGGTGGAGCCCAGCGCCGGGCTGAGCTGGGGGGTGATAGGGAGAGTCACAGCAGCCAAATCATAGCACCCAGGGTAGATAAAAATATCTCAATGGAGTGTTTCTACTTTCCAAAAAATTGATTTTTTTTTTTTTTTTCCTTCCCAGTAATGTTGTATTACATGGCAAATTTTAAAACTGAGACTATTAATCTTAAATGAAACCAAAATTAGAATTTTCTGTAGGACAGAAATGCCTATTTCGGTGATAAAGCGGAGGAGGGCACGCTGAATGGAGCGTTGGCGGGGGCAGGCAGCTGATGTTCCTCTCCCAAAGGGCAGAGAAAGAGGCACAGGGACAGTCCTGGGGACAGCCCTTCCTCCTGCCCAGAACTCGATGATCTCTATGGTCCCTTCCAACTCTAAAAATTCAGTGAAATTCAGTGAAACTCGGGCAAGGCTTGGGCAGCAAATGAAAACTGACCTTTTAGTCTTTACTGTCGGTTGCCTTCTTCAGCCTACACTGCCTTCTCTTTATAACTTGGCAGCAAAATCGAGACTTATTTGGCATATTTTCATTTGCAAAATTAAATTTGGAGAGGAGAGAGATATTTCATAAAGTAAACCAATATAAACCAGAACAGCCCTGCTGGGTTAGAAAATACGGATAACTGGGGAAAGCGCATGTAAATCCATATAAATAACAGCCGTGTAAAACCACGGTGCTGTGTATTTCTAGTAACCAACCTTCAAAAGAAGCAGATGAAAACAAAGGAGGGCAATGATACGTGGATTAGAGAACATAACGTGTGAAGAGGCTGAGAAAGCTAAATTCATAGAGTCCAGCGAAAGAGACGGCTCAGGGGGAACATGATCACAGCCTATAAATACCTTCAAGGTAACAATAGAAACGAAGGGAGGGAATTATTCACAGTCTCAGAAAATTGTAGGCCAGGGAGCAATGGCCTGAAGCTAAGAAAGAAAAAGTTTAGGCGAGATATTAGTGGGGAGAAAGAAGCCCTGGCAAAGGGAAGTGACAGGGCAGTTTAATATCCGCAGAGGGAAGGTGCCCAGCGCAGTGTAACTGCCGGGGTTATGCAGCCAGTGAGGTGGCACATTGCTGGGAAAAAGAGAGGGGGGCTTTAATCAGACAGGGAAGAGCTGGATCAGATGGAAAGAGTATTCTTCTCTGCTCCAGGTCGTGTCCGAGCCGCACGGGACCACGAGGCAGAGCTGCTTCTTTGGACCAGTCCGGCCGCCTCCTCGGTCGCTCTCTCTTACGTATCCCCCTGTCCCTCAGGCACCCCCTTCCCGCCCAGCGGGGGACGAATTCCCTGTCGTCCCCTCTTGCTGAGTCTGGCTCCTGTCCTGCTGACAGGTGTCAGGAGAACTGCAGGAGGAAGGAGCAGTGGGTACCGAGGCACGTCCAGCCAAGAGGGCTTGGCCCAAAGCCCATAGGATGGATTGTAGAAGGAATCCATCCACGAGGCTCCCTCTTGGTGAGGGAGGGGAGCCGTGGGACGAGGGGGAAGGGTTTGACACTGAAAGAGGGGAGATGGAGATGAGATGTGGGGAAGAACTTCTTTGCTGTGAGGGTGGTGAGAGCCTGGCCCAGGTAGCCCAGAGAAGCTGTGGCTGCCCCATCCCTGGAGGGGTTCAAGGCCAGGTTGGAGGGGGCTTGGAGCAACCTGCTCTGGTGGGAGGTGTCCCTGCCCAGGGCAGGGGGTGGCACTGGGGGGGCTTTAAGGCCCCTTCCAACCCAAACCATTCTGTGATTCTACAAAGTCTCAAAGTCACTTCAGGATGAGGAGCTGGAGGTTTGCATGAATAACACCAATCATCATATAAAAAAAAGTTCTCAGTAACACTGAAAAGTTGGAAAAAAGTGCTGCCTCTGCTCAGAGCACCCCAAAAAGGCCACCACTGGTTGGTCTCCGTTGCAAGAATGAGGAGATTTCCAGAACTTTTTGAAGAGAAGGCTTTCCCTGGAGGAAATGAGCGAGTAGGACCCTCTGAGCTCTGGTGGTGGGTCCCCCCTGTGCAAGCCCTCCCCAGTACCGCTCTGTACATAGCGACTGGCACCCAGGGTGGTTAGTGCACGGTTACGGACCTGCTGCCAAAATAAATGCTCAGTGTGTGGCACAGAAACCTCTTCTGGGGAAACTTTCCACAAATACTGCTGAGGAACTGCAGCAGGGGTGTCTGCACACCCCTCATCGCTGCCTTCTGCGGGCCTTCCCACAAAGCCCACTTGTGGGGACAACCCCGAACTTGCCAGAGGAGATGTCTTTTTGCGCGATGCCCCTCTCTCAGTGCTGCTTCAGAGTGTGGTACCCACGGAGCATCACGGCGTGACTGCTCACCCTGCCACTCTGGCCTGGGGGCAACCAGAGCTGCAGCACGCAGGGCAAAAGCAATTAGGAGCCACTAATTATGACCCTGCTGCATCTTCAATGCTAGAATTGGAGTAGCGACGCTATCGGTAATGATTTTGTATCATTTTAATAGTTTAACTTTAGTTGTGTTATTAGCGAAGGGGAAAAGCTTGGGGTGACTCTGTGCTGAAGCCCCCCAGGTGAGGGTCACCCCTTTTCGGAGCGATCCAGGGTCTGAGGAATGTTTTGTGGGCGGTATCTGAGTGAGGAGCCTCTCGCAGAGCGGGGTCTGGTTGGTTTCTGGTACACAGGACTGCCTCCCGCAATGATGCTCTGATTCACAGCGCGTAAGAGAAGCGGTGTGTTGAAAGAGATCTGTGTAAGGCCAGGGGTACCACTGGGTTACAGAGAAGGTTCATCTGTTGTAAATGCCAATCACTAAATGTATCAGATGCAATGCTCAGAAGACCAAAAACAACAATAAGTTTTGCTTTTCTTTGTTTTAAAGCTAAATCTGTATCATCTCCTGTGCGGAAAACCCCTGACAGTTACTAGTGAAATACAAATCTAAAAAAAAAAAAATCATTATTTTAAAAGTCACCCTTTTTTATTTTAAAAGTATTCCCTACCCTAAGCAACCCAGACAGGTACATCCAAGCAAGGATTTACAGAAGGTATGTCCTTGAAAATTCTGGGAAGAGCAAAGGCATAAACGAGCGGCGTGGTTCTGCCGCACCTTCCCCGAAGTTGCTTCCCGTCGATAACCGGGGTAAAAGAAGCGGCAGCTCCACACGTGAGCTCCAGCGATCGTATCTCTGATACTGAAGGGAACTACAGTCATTCTAAAGACCTATCTCTGTTACAATCCATAATGAATGGAATCTTCAAGGGGCAATAATTTCTCTCAATTGCACAATTTTTCTGTTAAAAGTGGCATACGTTACAATCTGGGTTGTCAGCTCCTCTGGCCATGGGCACACGCATTTCTCAGGAAAGCATCATAGGCGCCCCCAGAATACCATCAATAAGAGCAGTAACAGTGTTAAACCTTTTTTTTTTTTTTTTTAAATCGCATGTTAACATAATCTTTTGAGTTACTTTTCCAATATACATAGGTAGGGCATAACAGCTGTTTGGAGACCTCCAATTAGAGCTGTTTTGTGGCTTTCTCCACAGAAAATGCCTTTGGCCGATATATTTTAAACCTCTTCCGTGAATGCTTTCCATGCTTCGCAGCTGGCTCATAATTCCTGGTGTTTAAGAACAATGTTCTGTGATTTGCACCTATTGGTAAGAGCAGGAAAATGAGGGTTCCCCTGGTCCCCCTGCTGGGCACCTGCCCCTGCGCCGGGCTGATGCCCCGATGGCTACCCTGATGGCTACCCCGATGGCTACCCCAACGCCCTGGGATGGGGGATGCTGCTGAGGGCTCCGGCGCCGCCTCAGAGAGAGGTCCCAAGGTTACAGCCGGGATGGGGAAGGAGACCCATCAATCACAAAGCGCTGGGCTGCAGCCAAGCCCCGGGGGAGCCGCGTTTAGCATCTCATTCTCTGAGCAGCAGGATGAAACTTTAACTCCCTTTTCCAGACAGAATTTGAATGGAATTTATTATAAGGACGCTCTGATTGAAATATCACCAACCGGCTTCCCAGGACAACTCGGGGACGGGTTGCAATCGCGGGGGGACCCTCCTCCAACCGGCCCAAAATGATGATGAGGAGGATGATAGAGCCCTATCAAATATTTATGAAAACCAGATGGGTTTCTGTGCTAGCGACACGCTGGTATTATGAGAGAGACCTCACATAAGCTCCTGACATCAGCCTGAGCTCAGATTTCTCCCAGTGTAAACCCAAGGTTGAACAAGTGGATTCTAGTATTTTGAAGCAAAAATGCTGCAACGGAGGTTAATAGCAACGTAGTTAGAAGAATACAGTGTGATGATTTATTACTTGTAGGCACTATTTACACACTGCCGTCGCTGCTGCACACCTGCTGTGCACAGTGCAGAGTCAGAAGAACTTTATGTGAGCCATAGGCTCCCTGGGCAGCGGTTCCCAGTGCTGTGTGTACGTACAGCACCTCGTGCCGTGGGATATGCCGAGTCCTCCAGAAGTTGTCAGCACACACAGAACCATATGGGCAGTGCTAGTCCAAAGCATTAAAATAATACAGGTTTTTAATAAGAAATAGACAAATTAAGTAAGGATGCAAAAGTTATGTTAGATTTTAAATGCTGAAAAAATATTAAAAAAAAGAAGTAATCAGTGTAAATTTTCAGTATCACAAACACAAAACCTCTGGCTGTTGCACCGTGAACTCTGAGACCCGTATTTAAAGATGCAGGATGATGTTATGGTCAGTCTGTGTGTGAGAGCAGGTCCCTCCCCGGCCCCCACAGGAAGAACACTGGCAGTAAGTGCGAGACAGCGGGCACCCCCCCATGCTGGCACCGGGGGAGAGATGCTGGGGAGAGATGCTGGGGAGCGCGGGGGGCACGTAAAGGCAGCGGGGGCAGCGATTTATTGGGCAGCAGCTTCCTCCCGAGGCTCCTACAGACGTAGCCGGGAAGCAGATGAGAACCATCCTGCCCGTGAGTGGTAACTGGCTCTTTAAACCAGCGTCACGGGGCTTTGCGGCCAGGGGAGGAACTATTAGCAAGAAACAATGTGGTCTGAAAAGCTGCTGTGAAGAAAAGCCTGAAAAGTCCTAAGTTTGTTGGAGAGTTGGTTTTTTTGGGTATGAGCGTGATACAGTGCACTTTCGGGGAAAAGTGGAAAGAAGCACCTAAGTGTTGGTAAAACACAGCAGAGGTGGCAGGGAAGGGCCCTTCCCTAGGACTGGTGATGTGGAAATGGTGCTGGGCAGCCCGAGCGCTGGATGGGAGGCAGAGGATGGATAACGGCGGGTCGTGCCCCGTCCTGCGCCCCGCAGCTGGGTGAGAGAACCCCGGGTCAGGGTGGGATGGTCTCCTCTCTGGCTGGAGACAGCAGGAGAGAGCGTCTCTGCTGCCAGACAGGACGGGCTGTCTTCTGTGAGAGCCCCTTTCTCTGGGCCTTTGGCATTGGGCAAAGTGAGGAGCAGAACTGCTCCCCTGAACCGCGGCACCACGCAGACATTCACGGCCCCTCCCGCCTCTGCGTCCCAGACCCCTGCCCCTTACCCCAGGGTGCTGCTCCCACGCTGCCTTCCTTTGTTTCACAGATCTTTCCACAAATGGACTTTCTGATCCCTATGAAATGAGATGTCCAAAGATTCACAAAACAACAATCTTTGTGTTAGTTTTTTTTCCAAATGAGAGTGGTGTAGTTTTTATCCCTTTTTATGCACTAGTCTAACTTGTGATGCACCCTTTAGATTTCTGAATTTATTTCACTAATTCAGCTCATACTGATTTATATGCTTTAAGCAGATCAAGCAGCTCATGCAAAAAACCCTGTTAAAGTATTTTAAATAATAATTTATGTAACATCTTCCATTAAAGAACTTAAAAGCAGCAAGAAAATTAATTGATCTTCTTTGAGCTAAGTAGCATCCCCATCTCAGGATATAAAAATGAAGGCATATTAAATCATATATTCAAACATAGGTGCCTAAAGTTAGTCATCTAAACAGACATGTCACTACTGCTTTGATTCTCCCGGCTCAGAAGGGGATCCTTTTTGCATTTGAGGGTCACGCTGAAGAGAATGAGAAACCAACATTTCTCAAACTATTTCTGTGCAGGTATTAAAAGGGCCCAAATTTAAAAACCAGGATCTCCCGCAGCTTTGGCTCAAATTAGCCACTGTTAAAAAATAAAGCAACTTCTGTTTAGCTCCTGGCTGTAAGTGGATGTCAGATTGCAGGCGTTCAAGTTCAAAGACTGCTCACAAAGTGTATGTAACTGATCCCGCCGCCTTTCCCAAGGTGAGTAATTGCTGCTCTCTCAACAAGTGTCATTTACTTACATTAAGTGACTTTCCTGAGGTCGGTCACTGTATGAAGAGGGCTGGTGGATCGGGCCCCAGGGGATTTGACAGTGGTGGTCACTGGTGGCTCCTGCCCACCCTTCTCCATCCCAGGCACAACCTCCAGCCCCTTCTCCCGGAGCAGGGAATCCCACCTCCCGGGGACCGAGCCAGGATCTTTTCTGAAGAGGAGTCAAAGACCACGTGCGGATGCTGCGATGCACGTTTCAGATTAAGTATTTTAAGGGAGGTGCAATAATTGTCAGGTCTGCATATTTAATGGGCCTCGAGCTATAAACACGCTCAAGAGGTGCCTAGTTAATATCAGCGTGACAGGGAACTGGCACAGCGCTAAGCTCCCGTGCGTCAAATTAGCATCGATCTGCAAAATGTTACTGAAAGGTTTCTTAAATCTGCCAAGTTTTGAAACCAGTTTGGGAGAAGAGGGCCTGTCCCCTATTCTGCCCTTTTAAAAGCCCCCTCTAGTTCCCTACCAGGAGCGAAGGGCATTCCTTCAGAAAGGCCTTAGAAACGTTAATTCTCTTCCAACTTTGTTTATTTGGTTTTCCCACCCTCGTTCAGGAGTGCCCCATCCCTCCGGGGGTGTCTCCTCCATGTAGGTGTAGAGCACCCCGGGGTGGTGTGGAGGAGCGGCGCCTTCGGGGCTGCGGGAACTCCACCGCCAGTGGATGCTGATGGCTTCCCGGTGGGATGGGAGGGATGTGGCACTGCCCCTGCCCCACCACATTCCCCCGTGCCTTCGGTCCTGGCCAGGTGAGCATCATCCCCACAGCTGCGCCCCGTGTGCCGCGACGCCCTCCATGACCGGGAGCGGGCAGGCTCTGCTCTCCCGAGGCTTCCCGGCTCCCGCTCCCTCTGCCAGCCCCGGCTTTGTTAGCCCTCCTGCCAGCCTAAAGCCACTCTGCTCCGGGCCGGGGGGAGCCTGGAGGATGCTCACGAGCCCAGCGCGGCCTCAGCCCGGTTGGTATGAGCTCACTTTGCTGCGTTTTGCTCTGTGGATTATCAGTAACAGTGATGGCAGAGGGTTCACGGAAACAAAAGAATTAAGATATAATGGTGACATTTTTCTCCAGAATTTTTATCTTTGTCTAAGCGGGGATACAAATGGTGGGGTGAGGTTCCAGTGTCTATTAACAGAGCTTTTGAAGTGTCTTGCCAGCAAAAGTCATGTAACTGCACCTGCGAGAGGGGCTCGTGACCTTGGGCGTTGCCCCTGAAATAATGGAAATTTGGTGGCCTTCAGCAGCGAGCCGTTGAACGAGCCGTTTGATGGTTGCTTGCTATTAGGGATGTGTACTGTGGTGTGGTTAGCGTGAGGTGGCTCCAAAGGTGGCACTGCCAGACCTGGGAGGTTGTCCCCAGCACGGCAGGAGTGCGCCGCAACAGTGTCCCCCCTCCTTCCAACCTCCCTCAGCCATCCTCCCGCTGCCCTGTTCACCGAGGGGGTCACGTGCTAAAGGCTGAGCCCTGCTGTCCCCTGGCTTGCTCTTCTCATGCCATGTCCTCAGCTGCTGAAGCCACGGCTCCAGGTTTCAGTGGTGGCACCAGGAGCCTGTGGAGTGGCTGCTGCGGCTCTTGTGGGACTGCTGGCGTTGTGCCTCCCGGAGATGGAAAACTCCTGGAGACGTCCATGGGACCTCATTTGTTTGTGGTGGTGCCCACCAGCTCCCGCTCAGCATCAGGAACAGGACAGGGCTGATGAAGGTGTTGCTCCCGTGGCTCGGCTGAAGCCAGGAGGGAGCGTCGGCTGCCGTGATGACTAAGGCTCACATGCTTATTACTTCTATCAGATAGAGCTCTTAATCACTTACTGCTGTTTCATCCTATAACATGAATTCACTTCAAGCTGTGAAATTCACCATTTTTGCCATGACTAATTTGTGAAATCTGCCACCTTCCTCGGTGGCTCGCTTTGTGTCCCAGTTAGGATCGCCTGCCTCATCAGGGAAACCCGCGACTTGTTCCGTGCGGTTGAGGCAGTTCCCTTTCCTCCCCTCTTCCCCCTCTCTGCCTCAGCCCTGGTGTCACCTGTGCCTGCTGCGGGGGACGGAGCGGCGTGGGGGGCGTCCCTGCTGGGGCCCGGGGCTACAGAAAGCGTGGGCAGGGCTCGGTGCTGCCTCCTGGGACTCACCCGAGGCTTCAGAGCTCAGGCCAGAGCCCCCGGGGGCTGTTAGATCGTGTTTGCCATCCAGGACACCTCTCCCAGCCTGCTTTCTGCTGTATTTTGGAAACGGCTTCCCACCTGCCTTGCCAGAGCCTTGTTTCACGATACGCTCAGCTGTTGCTCTTTATACTGCACACTGCTGGCATTACTAAATGCTATAAATGTACCCAGTACACCATAAAAATACACAAGCAGCTGACTGGTCTAGCCTACAAGAAATACTATTAATCTTTCATTTTTCACATGCTCTGGGCAAGATCCAGAGGGTGCTCGAGGAACATCTCCTAACCGAATTGGGTCCTAAATTCCCATTTTCTCACCAATGGTTAATTTCTCAAAACATTTTCCCACGCTTTCAATGCCTTAATTGTTCCTTGAAGATGCTGCCATCCCACCCATCCTTTTACCTGTAATTTGCACCCTCTTACAAGCCCAGTGCAGTATTATTTTAGTATTTCTGTCACGGAAATACAGTGATAAATGGTCGCCTTCTAAGATGAGCGGGAAGGGCGCAGTGGATGTGCAGGAGAGCGTATTGACTTGCTCCTGCCAAAATGGAGCCCTGCCATGAAGTTCAGAAGGATCAGGAGCTGCCCTGGAAACTCCTCGTGCTTCCGACAGTCCTCTCTAAGAGTACAGCTGGGGAGTGTGTGCTGCAGGGAGTTACAGGAGATAATGACAGGAGCGGAGGAAACCTGCCCTCCCGGCTCCACTCATTTCACCCGAACTTCCCATCTCTCTCTCCCTGTATCCTGCCTTTTTTTTTCACCAGTTTCACTCCAAGTTAATCCCTTCCCCGTCTGAAACGCAATCATGTCAATAAGGTCAGCCGCACCATTTCTATTTCCAGATAAACAGACAGCTCTCCGCGAGTCCCTGGCACTAATTAACCCTTCATCAGGAACCCAGGGCAGGAGGCGGCGGCTCAGGACCGTCCCAAGCGCGTGGTCACCCCTTTGTCCGGGGATGGGGAAACCTGTGGGCCTGGTCCTGCTGCTGCTCCCGCGCTGGATCAAGCGTCTCTGAAGGTCCCGGGAGGACGGTGCCCGGTGCTCAGCACCCCCTGCGCTCCCCGCAGCCGCCTCGGCACTCCAGGGCCGCACTAGCCCCGGCGGCTCGCTTCCTACCGCCGCGGGCTAATCAGATGGCAATGAAAGCTTTTACTGTGCCATCCTGTTTGTCATCAGCAGAAACATAAAAAGCATGTTCGCAAATTGATTTTTGGCATTAATTGCGAGCAAAGAGCATTATACGCAGCATTATACTGAGTACAGATAGGGGGTGGGTTTTTTCAGGCAGAAAAAATTCTATTTTAGTATTTTAAAAGTGATTCTGGAAGATGCTGAGCTAAGCCCAACGGACATACTTTTCAAATACCATAAGGCACAGAGTAGTTACTGAATCTCCTCAGTCTTATTAGCTTACATAAACATAAAAATTTGAATAATGTTTAAAAAGCTAAATTCTCCAGATAATCCATAATCAGTAAATGTTCATTACTGAGATGTAGCAAATATGCGTGAGATTTCCCCGGTGGCATTTTGGTTACGGGATATAAAAGGCGTGGGGACCCTCCTCCCCGCGGGGGAGCCCCCGCAGGCTCCAGAGGTGACCCGGCGGCGGCTGCGACCTGCCCCGTCCCCTTCAGGAGCCAGTGGGAGAAAATCAGAATTCACTGTCTCCTTTTAGAGCTCTGGTGATTTATAAATAAATCATCCCCACGCGATGATTGATGTCTCCATATAAATAATTAAGTCTTGACCTTATGTTATGGCACCTGCTAAATTTTTTTGGCACCGGAAAGCAGCGCCGAGAGATCCTTGACACCGGATAAATAAAGTGGGACTAGATTCGAGGGGGAAGGGGAGCCAGTTTTTTTTTTGTTTACCCTCATTTTGTTCTGTTTGATTCCCTCAGCTAATTGATGATGATGATTATTAATCTCCGTTGCCGTCTACTCCATGGATTTAATTCCTGCCTGTGATTGCAGTTGGAAAGTTTGCTCCATTAGAAGCAGACTTTGATTAGATTTATTTCCAGCAGGCGGTTGGGCAGCGCTCCCCCAGGTCGCTGTGTGACCCAGTCCCACACGCTTTACACCCAGTTTTGCCTGCGATGCCCGTTGCTGGGAGCAGAGCTCCGGGCACCCTGCTCACCCAGGGTGGGCAGCAGGTGCCAGCGAAACTTTAATTTGGAAGCCCATGAATGCAAAAGAAGAGCTCAGCGGTTATCCCGACAGAGGGCTGCGTGGCCTGCTCCTGGACGAGAGAAAATCCCGGGGACACGAGAGGAACTGATGAGATGCCAGGCGTCTGACAGAGTGACATCTTCTCGGGATAAACTGGGGATCGCTTTCTCATCAGATGGGGACCATCATTAATGAACAGCACGGATTT
>JAHREE010000429.1:7638644-7650377 GCA_033628505.1 Tringa tobata
TTCTCTCCTTCTCTCCTTCTCTCCTTCTCTCCTTCTCTCCTTCTCTCCTTCTCTCCTTCTCTCCTTCTCTCCTTCTCTCCTTCTCTCTTTCTCTCTTTCCCTTTTTTTCTTTTTCCCCACAGTCAGTGCAGTGTGTATAATATGGCAATCCTTGTATAACATCCTCACAGTTTTTACAGCTCCCAGTTTTTCTGTCTCCCTGTACCTGCCAGTTTCCCTGCGCGGTGCACACACCATATGGCAGCGTGCAGCTGGTGGAGGCTGGGCACAGCTCCTCCTCTTCCTCCTCCTCCTCCTCCCTCCACCACAGCGGCCGGTTCATCCAGAGGTCTCTCCCTGGTGGGTTCTCCCCACATTGCACATGCATTAATGGGGTTTGGTGGTTTCTCCATGCAGATAGTTTAGCTATTAGAACTCTGCAGAAGCTTTTGTTTTGAAAACAGATGAACCCCTGCCAGTTGGTGTCCTTGACTTTGTTCTTCTCCCTTTCCCAGTGACAGAAGTTCTGCTATAGCCAGCAAACTCGGAAGAGACCACACATCTTTGCAATAGAAATGAAAACCCAGCAAGTAGCTGGTTTAGTCTTAGTTTCTTAGGGAATAGGGTGAACTCTTGCAGAATTACACATTTACTGCACAAATGAAATAAAATGGGTCCTTGTCCCATTCTCCCACCACATAAATCCAGTCCCCTGTGACAGAATATTACTGTGATATATAGTATTGTAGGAAGCAATTACCAAGATGGAAAGAAGGAAAAAATACTCACAAGTTATTACTCCCAATCATTATTTCCTTTCCAGCTGAAGGGGAGGGTCTGCTTTTACCTGGGGGCTGTACCGGGTCTCAGGGAGACAGCACAGCCCCAGGGAGGGAGGGAGGGAGAGGGGCTCTCCCAGCCGGAGGCTGAGGACGTGAGGAGCAGGGGCTTCCTTGGGGAAGTCACTCCAGATGAAGCAAGGGACGTGTGGCGGAGCCGGAGCTCACTGCAGAGTCCTGGTGCAGCAGTGCCTTAGCTGAAAGATCATCTTTCCTCTTATTAATAATGAATATGGTCTTTCAAATAAGATTTTATGTATGTTTAGTTTTAATAGCTCATCCTTCAGGAAGGGCTCAATCCTGCCGGGTGCTTCATCCCCTTTGCTCTGGTGTAGGTCTGTCGGGAGCCGAGGATGCTCCTCTTTTCCTGAATCAAGCCCTTAGCGAAGCTGCTGCTATTGACAGATTACCATTTATAGCTCTTTATTGCTTACTGTAGGTTTACTGCAAACTCTTTTCCTGCTTAGTTCTCCTTCCCTCTCTCAGAGCAAACATAATGTACGGCCCATGTAAATATAAAACATTAAGCAATTACCGGGTTATTTCAGATGCAGCGCTAATAATACATCACTTCTGAAACCCACAGCTGCGGATGTAGGGCACGCTGTGCCCGCCGCCTGGTGCGGTCGCGCTGGAAGTGAGCTCAGCCATTACTGCTCCGTCCCTCGGCTATTACTCACTCACCCCGGGAAACAAAGGGGCGTCCCGGAGGTTAATGTGGTTAGCAAAGCAATTTGAGGGAGCCGAGCTCGTAGCTGCTTACACAGTGTACAGAAGATATTTAAATAGCAGTCTTCAGTCTCCTGCTCGTCTGCCGGCTCCTCCGTCCCTCTCCTGCTTTTCTAATCACTGCCAGTCTCCTGCTGAAATAAGACGGGGTGGGTTTGAGAACCTGCTGTGTACGAGGCCCCTCGGGCGAGTGGCCTGGCACTGGTTTCAAGAGGCTAGGTGTGGGTGTCTTGCCCAAAATGAAGGCTTCTCAATTTGTGTGGCTCCTGTACCTCTGTGTCCCGCTCAGCCCCGGGACACGACCCGAGTGGTGGGATGTGGGATGGGGGCGGCGATCTGGGCGCTTCTGTGTGTTCCTGATGGGGATGAGGGCAGGGATGTGGCTGGGCACCCGGTGCCCCAGACCAGGGCCACATCCCACCACCGCCCCGCTGCGTCCCCTCGCCTCTGGAGAGGAATGTTGCCCACCCTTCTCTGCAGAGAGGGGCTTCCAGCCCTCTCAGACAAAGGACCACTGCAAGCCCTCCCTGGGGCTTTGCTGGACCAGCAGCACCAATGTTCACGCACCAGCAGTAGTGAGGAACAGCATCTCTGAGCGAGGAACAGCATCTCTGCATCCCCCGCTGCCCCCGGGGAGGGGGCACAGGGGGTAGCGCAGAGCGGGTCGGTGCCGCTGGAGCCCACTCCCATTCCTGACACGTGCGATGCCCCCCAGGGCGTTGAATTTTCCAGTAGGTGCCCCCCCCCCCCAGGGGAATTTTCCAGTAGGTGCCACGGGCACGCTGGTGGGGGGCAGGGGAGCAGGCGCTGCCCGCGCTGGGAGGGCAGGCAGCAGGATGGATCCCCGGCGCTGTCAGTCCAGCGCCCACGTCCCTCAATAAGATTATTTTTTTGTAAAGAAAGGTACAGGTGCGCTGTGCTTCCTTGGAGTGCAGAGTTGGAAAATAAGCCAGGATGTGCTCAAAAAACCCGCTGGCTGCTGTTTATAGGCTTCCTCACCCCACCCAATAACCCCTCTTCTAAATTTCTTTGATGAGATATTAAAATCGATGCGTTGCGGGGCCCCTCCGCGTGGGGGGCTCGGGGTGAGTCAGCGGCAGCGCGGGACCCCCCGAGCTTTGCACATTCCCGTGCCCTGCGCCGATTATTTGTGCTGGGATGGATGTTGGTTTGGGTGGGAAGGTGGCCGTGCCCGGGCAGAGGCAGGTCCCCGCTGTCCCCCCCCGGTGGCTCTGTGTCCTCCGGAGCCTGGTCTGTGCCGAGCCCCGGCCTCGGGCGCCAGCGCGCGTGGTTTTTTTTTTCCTTCAGCAGTGATAAATGAGTTTTTGCTGATGGATTTTTGGCTGGCCTTTTCTGGGCGTTTGGCTGGGAGCTGAGCTGGTTGTCACAGCAGTAATGGGACTGCCCGTGGCCCCGATAAGGGGTCGCTTCGCTGACGGATTATCTTGCCCTTTCCTTTTTCACTTGGAATGTGAAAAATGCGCTGCTTATGTTTTCTTGAAAATACCTGATCCCCAAGTCCAGGTTGGGACCCTGGGCGTGTTCGGATGCTGAGCTGGGCTAGGGCTGCTGTGGCAGAAGGAGGCGCAAATCATAGGGGCGGGATGTGATTTTAATCTTTGAACCTTGTTAAATCTGGAGGACAAGAGGGCACTTCTTTGGTGCAGTGGCCACATTTAATTTGTGTTTGTGGGGGAATAAGCTGCACTCACTTATCTCTGGACCATTTACCAATTACATAAACAACATTTATAATTACGATTCATTTATTTAGGTTTTCTCTTGTGGGATTTCCATGAGCACTGAGATTTAGAGGGAATTATCAGAATATGGCTAAATTACTAGAAAGGCATTATTTCTGGCTTGCTCTGGCTGTCTGTAATTCCTGTGTGATTCAGCCTGTGAGTGCAGTGGCCACAATCTAATTCTTTACAGCCATGACAAAAATCGTCCAAGCTGAACATCGGTGGTCAGCCTGTTTGGCCAGCCCTGGCTGTGACCCGCGACAGGACCGAGGTGGGTCTGTTTCTGGGGAAAAGAACTGAACTTGGGGCACCGTGAGCCCTCTTATAATGGGCTTGTCTTGGGAAGACAGAGGCGTTTCCAGTGTCAGGCCTGTGCTTTTGTCCAATTCAGAATTTCTGTGCATTTAAGCGGCAGTGATCAATAGTTCTTCACGTCTTTCTCTCCTCCTGATGTGCAGAATGTGCTGAGCGGGGCTGAGGGGCGCAGCTGGGAGTAACGGGCTGCGATTCATTCCTCTGGGAGACACCGGCCTGCTTTGGTGAAATGATTTTTTTGGAAGAAAAATTTTAATTTCTCATAGAACCTTTAAGAGTTGCAAAAATGACTATTTTTAGTTCAGAACTGGAGAAAATGAAAATGTTTTCAGCTTTCCCATAAAAAAGCGGACTTTTTCAGGAGAAAAAAACCCTCGAAATATTTCTGCCATTTCCCATTCTGTAACCCTCCCCTCAGACGAAATCCCCCACGAAAATTCCCCAGTACCTTCATAAAAGAAAATTAGCAGGAAAAATTCCAAGCAACTGTGGTATTTACAAAGGGAATTTTTATCAGCTCTCAGTTTGCAGAAGAAGATCTCATTCCTGCAGCAGGAGCGACCCAGACATACCTGCTTTAATGAGTTTCAACCAGGAGCAGCAGCGTGCGATGTACTGGCCCCGGCCGGTGGGGAGAGCGGGGCAGAGGTTGCAGATGGCCCGTGGCACATTCTGCAGGAGAGACCACCAGCCCCCGTTACTGACTGCCCTCCAGTAATTGCCGTGGTGCAGAACTACCCTCTGCCTGAGCCAGGGCTCGCAGGGATTTCCCTGAGTTTGCCGTTGGAAGGGAGAACGCTGGGACTGAGCCGTGTACCTGCACACCAGCAACGAGCACCCAGGCCCCGTCGTTTATAATTAGGGCAGGAGAGGAGACAACTTTCTAATTTGCTGCTCCTCCAAGAGTGGCAGAACCACTGGGCTGCCCCTGGGGACCACTAATCAGGTAATTATTCCGTAAATAGCACAGAGGGGAAGACGGGGGTTGGGAGCCTCGGCACCTCCCAGTCCAATTTCTGCTGGGATTCGGGAGGGAAAGGAGCCTGCTTGGTCCACACTGGCTCTTCTCAGGGAACCTCACACTGAAATTCTCCTTTTTGTTTTTGGGAGGGGGAAGTCAATTAATTGACGTTTTCTGGCAAAGCGTGTTTTGCCAGAAAATCCCTACCCACTCCTAATTAGAGGGCTGTATCTGGCCTCTGTGTTCCAGGCTTATAATTCTGTTTGGAGATCAGATGGTGGATTTTTTACCACTGAGAGCAATTTCCTAAAAATCTGTTTAGTATTCTGGCAGTTTGCAGGATGGGAAAGAAAAATTTAAAAAATGCTTAGGGGCAAATTTTCTGCTTGGTGCATCGGGAGTTTTAACACATAATAACTGCAGCTGGGTGGGTAACTCGCTGCACTGGAAATTCACTTCTTCACACCTTGAGATGATAAGGCAAGGTGATTTTCTATGTAAATTTTGGGTTTTTTCCCTCTTTAGATCTCAACTTTGTAACTAAGAGGAAGCAGATGAAGTCTGTAATGCTCAGAGAAGGGAAATGTGCAGTATTGCTTTAATCCAAACTGGCTGGAAGAGCTCAGGTGGGCTTCTCTTAGTTGGCAATGTTACCGTCTCCTGAAACTCCTGTGGTGACTGGATCTGCTGTTTGTGCTGGAAGCTGGGTGCGTTTCAGATGTGAATTAGACCCGTGCAATGCAGAGCAGTGGGGCATAATCAAGGCACTTCGTAACTGAGATTGCTGGGTTTGCACGATACCCCCGTTTTCAAGGCATCTGCAACATTCCTCCCCAAATGTAACCCAATTACCTTAAGAAATTTCCCAAGGATTTGGGGCTGAGGAGTGAGGAAGAAAGGACTTTAGCACCATGGATTAGGTTGGGGCAGTGGCGCAGTGTTTGGTGGGGCACTGGGATCTGGACTGCGCCGTGGACCACAGGGTTATTTGAGAGCCTACCTATGGCTTCTTCTCTCCAGAGAGGCTTGATTCCTTGAGCAAGGGGGAGATTAGTTCTAGGTGACCAAGCTAAATCTAATCCAAAGTAACCCCAGGATCCACACGTGCTGGAGACGTGAGGGGTCTCAGACCTGCTGCCTTGGTCTCCTGAGCCCACTCCAGCTGAGCCAAATTCCTGGTTAATGGAGACACAGCTGAAGACATCTACGTTTCCTGCTCCTTTAACCCTGGGCAGGTCTCTGGGTGGGAGCAAAAGCAGTTTGGAGGCTGCTCTGAGTGTCCCTGGTGAACACCAGCCTCCAGGAGAGTGCCACAGAGGACTACTGGGCCTGGGAAGGGGAACAACAAAGCTGGTAAGAAAAATATCAAAGTTTGGTGCATAAAAAAAGGCTGAGAGAAAGTGCAGGCTCTGTGCTACCAAGAGGCAGTAGGTTAGGAGGAATGAATTTCTGTCTCCAAAATATTCTTAATTACAGCTCACTGAAAGACCTGATACAGTTTAGAGGTTGTGACAGTGACTGAGGTGTGGATAACTTGGGGTGAGAGTTTTTGTTAACTTTGATTTTCAGGTTGCTCTTGGCAATGTTAGCGGGTGTGTTGGATGAGTTGTTAATTTTAGTTCTAAAAGTTCTCTGATTTCCACAAGCTTTTACCATGTTTTAAAGTTTCCTCCTGTTCATTGTATATTACTAAGAATATAGAAGCTGTAATAACTTTAAAATGTCCTTTGCTCTTGTAATATTTCTTAAACCACCATAACCTGCCGAAATAAATAGTTCTCCATTATTGCACTCAAGATGTAAGGAAAGCCCGAAGAACCCAATTAGCCTTTCCCAATCACTGCTAGGTTGACATGGGAGGGATGAAGATCATACTAAAAGGAAGAATAAATCTTAGTTTTAAAAAGCTTGTGTAAGTTAGAGAAGTTGTTCCTAGCCAGCGCTCCCAGAATACAATGCCAGTGTCAAAATAGTCTCATTGCACAGAGAATTGTGAAAGAACAGAGAAGCAGAACAAAACGTTGCCAACAGAGCTCTGTAAAATGCATGTTTCGCTGCGTAAGGGCTGCTGCAATAATTTTCTTCTGATTTTGACCTTTGTGGGTTTAACATTACAGTGCTGTGGCTGGAGCTTTGGATTCCGTTGGAGACAAAAAGCTAAAAATAAACCTAATTTGTTCAAAGACAGAAAAGCGAGGCCCGTGTAACTTTAGCATGCAATTACAGGTGTGCTGGGGTTCACTCAACCCGTTCCCATAGAGAATCAGTCGGTAACACTTGCAGTGTTAATTTAAAGCAAGTAGCAGAACCTGCCAAAAGACCCATCAGGCGGGTTTCCTGCAGCTTTCTCTTGCTCCAGAAGCCTTCTTCCAAATGAGTAGTTTTCTCCAGCTGCTAATTCATTAATGCTACAGTACTGTGTGCTACCCTCGGAATAAGATGTGGGAGTTCCTCAGGGTGAATATTATCATTGTGGCCATAAGCAGCAAAATGCAAGGTGGTTGTGAATCGGGATTTGTGAGGTTTTTTGCTAGAAATGAGTTTGCCTCGTTACGGTTGTGTCTGGGTGGTTCAGTGCGGCTCCGGAGCGGCGATGCCCACGCTGCGTCCCAGCGGGCTCCTGTGGCCAAGGGGGTCCCGGTGCCGGCGTGCTTCAGCTAGAAAGCTGTGGCTGTCATAGTGCTTGGCCTTCTTTGGTGTTTTGCAGGAGTTTGGGGGGTTTGGGAGGGTGATGAAACGCTCCTGGGCACTGCCTGCGCTTTCAGGAGCCGTCTTCTGCAGGCTTTGGTGTGGGCTCTGCGCAGCCAAGGCTAAAGCAGTCCCCCAGAAACAAGGCTGGACAGCAAGAGGTGAGGTTCAATGGGAGGGATGTCCAGCAAGGGAGCATTTTAAGTGCAATTACACAAGCTTGCCTGCTCCTAAAATTTAATTAAGAACAAGTAAAATTATATTGCTGGACAGTCAGAGACTTCTGTGACCGCTTGAAGCCCTTGCCCAGGGCAATCTATGAATATTCAATGGGATGACCTCTCTGATAATATTGCAATCACCTGAACATACAAATCATGGCGTTTTTACCCTTGAAGTAGGATCTGTTTTTCATTATTGTTCCTCTTGATTGACTGTCACGCCTTGAACTCAGCTGCTCGGTGGTTAGTGCTGCCTGATCGCTGTGAGCTGAGCTTGGCTACGCCTTTCTCATCACGGGACTGATTAGTTGGAGTCTGAAGGAGTCGTGTGAGCACCTGCTAAACTGGTTTCAGATTATCTGAGGAGTTTGGGGGTTGGTTTTGTTTTTCTTCCGAGACAAGACCCCCTCTGCAGTGTCTGCATTCACCAGCTCAGCCGCCTGTCTCTTGGTGCAGGATGGGGATGCTGGGTTCCAGCTGCTGCCTGTTCTGACCCAGCTGGGACAAAGAAAGCATTTGATTCCTTGTGGTTTTGCACCAGAACACTAGGCTAAACAAAAATACTTATTCACAAATTCTGTGTGGGCCTGTTTCCTGGACATTGACCTTTCCCACTGCTCTCCTTCAGCCTACTATCAGGTGGCCTAGATCTCTCTGGAGGAGCGATACCCCACTGGCTAAACTTCCCAACAAAAGCCTTGTTGCTCTGCACTACTTGCAGACTTTCCCCTTATTTCTGCATGCACGTCCCTCGCTCTTTCAAAACTGTGGCATTCTTCATTCCCGCTCAGTGTAATTTACTATAATTGCTAGATCCTTTTCTAAAGAACTTCCAACTAATCAATTTCCCTCCATCCTGTATTTCTGCAGTGGAGTATTTTTGCAGGCTCTAATTGAAATGCACCCTATTGTTTGTGCTGGTTCCCCAGCTTGTTGGGACCATTTGCAATTCTGATCCTGTCCTCCCACACGTTTGCAGTCCCTTCTGGCTGGGGGTCATTTGCAAATGTACTGAGAATACTCCGTATCCTACCTTCCAGGTCGCTGGTATGGCATTGAGAGGCTCAGGACAAATCCCCAAGGAAAACCTTTGTTTTGTGCATCCTTCCATTTTGACAGTAAACAATCAATATCTCCTCCCCAGCTCAAGTCACCCTGTCTCTCTCGCATCCACCTACGGTAGTTTAATCTATGTTGTGTGTCTGTGGCTTATATAAAAATATCACGGGAAACAGTGTCTTAGTGGGTGAAGTATGACATTTACCCTTCTCCCCTCGCCACAAGGTCTGTACCTAGTTGCAAAATTAAATGACATTGTTTTGACGTTATTGTTACGTGACAGATTCATGCTCGGTGCTGTTCATCTCCTTCGTGTCCTCCATGGCCTTACAAATCACTTGTTTATTTGTCCCGGCGTTCCCGACTGCCCTTCCATCCCTCACTCCACCACCCTCCCCGCGTTCAGCATGGGGGCTGTCATTTTCCAGTTGTCCCGAGTCTCCTCTGTCCCTTCTGGAAGGTGGACTCCTAATGATGTCCCTGTCTGGCTCAGTGTAATGACCCTCAGGCTCTTTACCTCAGGAACTAATTGGCTGAGGCAAACAGGAAGATCTGACTTACTCAAGCACCCTCGAGTCTGGGTTGGTTGGGTTTTGTTTTTTTTTCCTTTCCGTTGATTAGATGATGATAGGTGCTTCCATCCGAACTTTTAACCATCTACATGGTTGTCACAGATGAAAATATTTGACACGGTTATGATTTAGCAGCAATTCAAGATTTTTTTTAAATGGTTGGTGGCAGATCAAAAGGTTGAATTTTAGCAGCGCTTAATCATTAACCAATTTAAGGATTAACAAGGTGAATCAGTAAAATATGTTATAATTACAACAGTGACTTAATCACAGATTTGAGAGACAAGATTCACACTAACTCGCCACAGGGCATCCCAGATTGAGATATATGTACGTACATAAGTATGAGCACAAAGCATGTAAACACACCCCATTCGAGGGGTGTCTGACTGCCAGGACCAAAGCCCCTTCGTGGTGGGTGACCCCTGTGAGATCAAGGGTGCCCCTTCCTACTCCACAGACAGAAATACTTGGGTCCAGGGAAACGTACAGACACCCGCACTTGTAAGGCCATGGTGCACGTTTAAGCACAGGGACAGGTAGAGAGGTGGGTGAGAGAGGCCAGCCTGTAGTTAAAATTTCCAAGTTTAGAATAAATACTGGCAATGCATCGGCGTTCCTCAATGGGCAATAATTGAGCCTTGACAAGTTTGGTGCCGTCCTGGCCCCTCATTATGCCTGAGGGACATCCCACCTCAGGGGAGGTGCTGGTCACAGCCCGCTGTGATCCAGGAGAGCTCAAAGGGTCATTATTTATAGGGCCTGAGGTAACGGACTTTCATCAGTGTTGCCAGATGATTCTAGTGCCTTCCAGAGCAGGCTACGGTCCAGGTGGCAGGAGTTTCAGGTACGCTTCCCAAGTAATGGGAGTTTCAGGCAGGGTTAGGAAGTGCCAAACTGGCTGTAACTGGGACAACAAACTCTCTGCACCTGCAACTGAGATAAGAAGGTGCCAGATGGTCCCAGCCCACTGCACTCATAAGCAAGACCAGAACACAATGTTGGCTGGTCTCAACATCCCAATGTGGGCACCACCAGAATGGTGTTGAACTTTTGCTGGAGGTCGTTGCTCAAAAGAAAGCCTTAAAATCATTAGCATTCACCTCTGCTGAGCAGCAGTACGACACTCCTGGTTTTCTTCCAATTATTCAGTTATTTACTGAATTTCTTTGTGGTGTCACTGACCTTGTTCCAGCCTGCTTTGTGAGGGCCTTTCTGAAGACGGGTCTCGCAGGGCATATGGCGGGAGGAGCTGTGGTGGGGAGCACCGGGGCTGTGCTGCCGACCTCCTCCTGCTCATCCAGGGCCGCTCCGCCATCGCCCAGAAATCAGCGCGTCTTAGAGTCACTTCCATCCCTTGTTCTGGCTCTGTGCTCAGCCAGTGCAGACTAATTAGATGATCTGGCCCTCATTTTGGCATTTAGGAGGCAGAAGGCAACTGGTGAATATCACAGACGGCCCTTGTCTCCCTGCCCAGCCGCTCCATTGCGTGTGTCGTGCGCGGCGGAGCCAGAGGAGCGCAGCTGGGAGGAAATTGCAGACAATGGAAGTCCTCTGGCCCAACCGGCCATTGTGATAGATGGAAGAATTGTGTTAATTTATATAAAGTGGATTTTGCTAAGGCTGCTTCTACTTGAATTGGATTTTGAAAAGAAGAAATTATTCTCCCTCCTCGCTGCCGATTTCATACCGTGTATTGTATTCTCCGGTGGGTCAGCCGGTACCTGACGCATCCCGCTGCTTTTCTGCCGCAGATAAAATAGTGCCTTTTGTTTCCCCTTGCTCAGGCCTGACCTCTCTGCTTACCCCTCTGTCCACATCTCTCTGATGTCTCAATTCTTGTGGGCTCAGCCCGCGCGAGGAAGCCTTTTGTGAAGGATTTAAAGGAGACAATCTCGCAGGTCCTGGCGACCCCCTTCGAGTTTGAGCCTGTGGCCTCTCTCAGCTGCAGCGGAGTNGTCCACATCTCTCTGATGTCTCAATTCTTGTGGGCTCAGCCCGCGCGCGAGGAAGCCTTTTGTGAAGGATTTAAAGGAGACGATCTCGCAGGTCCTGGCGACCCCCTTCGAGTTTGAGCCCGTGGCCTCTCTCAGCTGCAGCGGAGTCCGTCCCCGGTGCCCCAATTCCGCCTGATTCCTCTCCCTGCCAGCAAATCTGCTGCCAGAGCCCTCTCCCTCTGCCTGGCAAGCTGCCTTCCCGGAGGGCACGTGTGCTAACGGCCACCCCATCCCCACATCCCCACGCTGAGGGCCCAGCACCAGCTCCCCCTGAGGCTGCCGGGGCTCGGGGAGCTGTGCTGCCAGGGTGCTGGAGCCACGCTCAGTGCCACAGTGAGCTCCCCCAGCAATCCCCTGTATCCCAGGACTGCAATGATCCTTCTGTCCTCGAGGAGCTACAGGCACGGAGTGGGAAGCAATGGGGGAATTTTCAGATTTTTATTTGTGTTAACTGCTTTTCAGTCATGGATCAAAAAGTCCCCGGGCCTTGGCAGATGCTCTGGAATCACCCTGCCTGTGTTTGCTGCCACCATTAGGCTTTTCACTCAATATCATAGAATCGTAGAATGGTTCAGGTTGGAAGGGACCTTAAAGATCATCCAGTTCCAAGCCCCCTGCCCTGGGCAGG